>VZTO01009652.1:124297-146706 GCA_013400615.1 Syrrhaptes paradoxus | reverse complement strand
TACGTGCCCGTACGGGGTCCCGGGGGGCAGGTATAGGATTGAGAAGGATGGATTAAGTCCTGTACAACCTGGGGAGGCTGCAAAAATCAAGTCAAAGGGGATTTTTTCTCTGGGGAAACCCCCCCTCCAAAAAAAAAAAACCAAACCCCACACCGAGGCGAAGACGTTACAAAAAAAAAAAAATTCACCTAAAACTCCCAACCGCCTGTAAATCCCCCAACTGACCCTTCGTTTGGACCGAAACTTCATTTTTTTATTTTTAAAACCAGAAAAATAACCTTCCCCCAACGCAGCCGGCGCTACGAAAAAATTTCAGCGACTTCATCCCCTCCATCATCATCGTCATGGGGTGGATTTTGGGTGAAAAAAGGGATTTTTTTTTTTTTCCCCACACAATTTTTTTTTTTACTGCTTCTTCCCCAAAGTAAATCTTTCCCTCCTTGTCCTCGCAGAGAGTTTCCAAGCAGGAGGACAACTCCCTGAAACGCTCCAGCTCCGACTTCTCCATCTTTTTGGGGCGATCCTCTCCGGATCCAAGGTGAGAGAGTTGGGAATTGGATGGAGAAGGGCTTGGGATCATCATCTGAGGGATAAACCCCAATGTTTTCTTTATTCCAAGTGATATCAGATCATTTAATTTTCCAAAAGCCTTTAACAAATTGTATTTCAAATGAAATTAAAACAAATTAAAAGTATAAATTTTAAATTTTCAATTTTCAATTACAATTTTAAAATTTAAAATTTAAAATTTTAATTTATCTTAAATTTAAAGACAAAATTTAAAATTTAAAATGTTCATTTTTCTTAAATTTGGATATAAGACTTAAAATTGAAATTTTAAAATTGAAAATTTTAATTTAAATTATAAATATAAATTTGAAACTTGAAAATAATTAAATTAAAGAGGAAGGTTGGGCTGAAGCTCCTGGTTCATCGCCGGTTTGGACTGGGATGGCGGATAAAAGCTTTTTGGCTGACTAAATTTGAGTACAAATAGGTTTTCATTAACTCAATCAAGATTTAATGAATAAATAGCTCCAAAATTTGCTCTGAATTAATTTGCGCGCACCCAGGGTGCGGTGAGGTGGATGAAACAGCGCTGGAGACATCAAGCTCAGCACGAATAGCTTAAACCAAGGATTTTATATCGCGATAGGCGACATAAAAACCCATGTTCCCCATCAATCCCGACAGCCCAACGCGCTCCGGGCCATCACGCCGGCGGCGGTGGAGGTGCTGCTGGGGGTGCTGCGGCGGGGCGGCGGGGGGACGTCCCCTCTCCCTGGGTTGCTGGAGGTGACGTTACGAACCGTGGTGGCCGTGGTGCACATCCTGCACGGCGGCAGCCCCGGCGCCGGCCCCGTGCCGTTGCGCGTCCTCCTGGATGGTTACTTCAAGGTGCTCAATTCGGATCTTCCCGTCGCTTCGTTGGCACCGGAGGCGGCCGGTGGCCTCATCGCTCTGCGCGTCCTCATGCTGGGTAAGGTGGGTGGGGCCGTGGGGTGGGGACGGGGACGTGGGATGGGTGCTGAACCTTCTCCGCCTCGCCCTAGATGCCATCCCGGCCATGCTGAGCTGCGAGGACCGGCCGGTCCTCCAAGCCGTCTTTCTGAGCAACAACTGCTTTGAGCACATCATCCGCCTCCTCCAGAACAGCAAGGTACCAGGGTGGCCTTGTCACCCCTTGGTGACACTAGGGTTGGACACCCTCTTCTCCATCTTATCATAGAATCATGGAATGGTTTGGGTGGGAAGGGACCTTAGAGCCCACCCAGTGCCACCCCTTGCCATGGGCAGGGACACCTCCCACTAGCCCAGGTTGCCCAAAGCCTCATCCAGCCTGGCCTTGAACCCCTCCAGGGATGGGGCATCCGCAGCTTCCCTGGGCACCCTGGGCCAGTTGACCACCCTCACAATCAAGTTCTTCCTCTCCACCTCTAATATTTCTTTCCTCTTACTGGGATGGGTTGACCACAGTGCAGTAGCATCCCCGGGGTGGGGACACCCCATAACCCCCTTCTCTCTTGCCCCCACCCCGCACTGGGTGCCGTTCCCTGGGGCTGATGCCCACCCCGTGTCCCACAGCTCTACCTCGGCAGCTCGCGGGAGGCAAGTGATGGCCGGGATGAGGTCCCCGCGCGGCCACCAGATGGGGACAGGCTCCAGCAGGTATCGTGTGGGGTCACCCCATAACCAAACCACCCAACGTGGTGGGTTGTGTCCCCCCTGAACCCTGGGGCTCTGCTACAGTGGACCCACCACCCCCATGTCCCCATAGGTCTTTGACGGTGGCTCCGACACCATCGCGGTCCATGCCGTCGGGGTGCTCACCGCCATCATGAGCAACTCGCCATCGGCCAAGGTGGGCAGCGGGTCAGGGTTGGGAGGACACCCCAAAAGTGGATGGTTTGGGGGGGTTTCATGCTGCGAGGTGAAAGCAGCACATGGTGGGGCTCAGCATGGTGTCCCAAGTGCCTTGGTGCTTGCAGGAGGTGTTCAAGGAGCGCATCGGCTATGCCCACCTCTACGAGGTGTTGAGGAGCCAAGGCCAACCCACCCAGCGCCTGCTCCAGGAGCTCCTCAACATGGTGAGCATGCATCTTCTCCTCCACGCCAAGCAAAGCCTTTGGTGCTGGTGGTTAGTGGTGGATCTCAGCCCCCAGCTGCCCCATTCCTCGCTCCCGAGGGGTCATGGGACCATCTTTAGGTTGGAGTCATGCTTTGGGGAGATTGGAGACCTTTCCGATGTGGTAGTGCTTGCTCTGGTGCTGCTGGATGTGCCAAGGTCTCCAAGGCACTTGATGCACAAGGGTCTCCAAGATGTTTGATGTGTGAGGGTCTCCAAGGCACTTGATGCATGGTGGTCTCTGAAGTGCTTGAAACACAAGGGTCTCCAAGACCCCTGATGCACAGGGGTTCTCCAAGACCCCTGATGCATGGAGGTCTCCAAGATGCTTGATGCACAAGGATCTCCAAAATGCTTGATGCATGGCAGTCTCTAAAATGCTTGAAACACAAGGGTCTCCAAGACCTTGATGCAAGTTCTCCAAGACTTTTGATGCATGGGGATCTCCAAGATTTTTGATGCATGGGGATCTCCAAGACCCTTGATGCATGGTGGTCTCCAAGGCACTTAATACATGGTGGTCTCTGAAATGCTTGAAGCACAAGGGTCTCCAAGATTCTTGATGGATGGGGGTCTCCAAGACCCTTGATGCATGTGGATATCCAAAACTTTTGATGCAAAGGGGTTCTCCAAGATGCTTGATACTTGATCTCTGATATGCTTAATGCACCGGTGTCTCCGAGACACTTGATGCACAGAGTCTCTACCACCAGCCCGTGGTGACCTGAGGTAGGATCCATCCCTCTCCATGCCATCAGGGCTTCACCAACCAGCTCTTGTGTTTCGACAGGCAGTGGAGGGCGACCACAGCTCCTTCCCGGTGCTCCCCATCCGCAACGAGCAACCCCTGCTCATCCTGCTGGCCTGGCTGCCGGCGCTGCCATGCCGGGAGCTCCAGGTCTTCCTCTCGGGCTGGTTGCGGCGCCTCTGCGAAGCCTCCTTGCCCAGCCGCCTCACCTGCGTCAAGGCAGGCATGGTGGGCTGCCTGCTGGGGGCCCTGGCCACCGAACCAGCGCTACCGGCTGCCTGCTCCGAAAATTTACTGGAGCTGCTGCGGGCATTGGGCAGCCTCTCCATCCGCCCCGGAGAGCTGCGGCAGCTCCTACGGCTGTTGCGGCGTGAACGGGGTCGGGGACCACATCCCTACGCGGCGCCCGTCATCCGGGCGCTCTCGGGGATGGCACGAGTGGAGGGACCCCCCCGGGCGCTGCAGTGCTTCGATCTGACGCCGGGCATGGCGGGGATCATGGTACCCCCCATCCAGAAGTGGCCCGGTGGTGCCTTCGCCTTCCATGCCTGGTTGTGCCTGAGTGAGGAAGAGCCCGAGCCGCTGGCGAGGCCGAAGAGGAGGCAGCTCTACAGGTGATGCTCAATGGATGGACCTGGGGGGGCTGCAGTGAGGATGAGGAGGGGCAGCACCACCATCACCACCATGCTTCTCTTCCACCAGCTTCTTCACGGCTGGTGGGACGGGCTTCGAGGCGTTCTTCACCGCCGGAGGCGTGTTGGTGGTGGCCGTCTGCACCAAGAAGGACTACATGACGGTGGCATTGCCAGAGTTTGCCTTCAATGACTCCGCTTGGGTGAGCATTGTCCCCATCCCTGTCCTCATTCCCGTCATGGGGGACAACGAGGACACTGGGATGCCTGATGCCACCTCCCTGTCCCTCCAGCACTGTGTTGACGTTGTCCATGTCGCCGGCCGCCGGCCCTTTGGCCAGAACGTTGTCAGCATCTACGCCGACGGGCACCTGCGGAAGACGGCGCAGCTCCGCTTCCCCTCCCTCCACGAGGTGGGGACCTCCCTCAGTGTCCGGCCGGACCCCTGTCCCCATGGCATGGGACCGGGAACCAAGCACAACTCCTTCTCCCTTCCAGTCCTTCACCTCCTGCTGCATCGGCTCCGCGGGCCACCGGACCACCACCACGACCACCACCGGCCACCCACCCGCATCCCATGGGCCAGAGCTGGTCTTCCCTGCACGCCCCACACTCGGCCGCTCCCAGTCTGTCCCTGCTGCCCTGAGCCCTCACTCTTGGACCCCTACTCAGCCTCCGACAGAGGGGGTAGTGGCCACCACGGCGGCCGGCAGCCAGGACACTGAGTGGGGCAGCCCCACCTCCCTGGAGGGTCACCTGGGCTCCGTGGCCATCTTCTGTGAGGCTCTGCAGCAAACCCAGGTCAAGGCGCTCTTCTGCACAGGTACGTCGGGGTGGGACACGGGGAACATCAGAAGGGGTGGCGATGGCAACAGGGTCTCCTCCACCATGCCCCAGCTCACCGCAGTCATCTTCCTCCAGGACCAAATGTCACATCGCCATTTACGCTGGAAGGTGACTTGGTGGAGCTCAGCAGCAAGCTCTTGTTGTACTACACCCCCCAGGTGAGGAGAGCCACCCCCCTGGTGATGGGGACAGCACTGGTAGACCCTCTGCCATAGGTGACATCTCCAGGAGCATGAGGATGCTCCTATGGTGCTCTCTTCTAGGCCTGCAGGAGCAACATCTGCCTGGACCTCTCTCCCAGCCACGGCTTGGACGGGAGGCTGACGGGGCACAAAGTGGTCAACTGGGACATCAAGGTACGTTGGGTGCAGGGTGGCCCGTCCTGGCTTGTCCACCCCATGGTGTGGAGGCAGCTGGGTCCTTCCTTGGGTATGAGACCAGGGCAGCACCCTCGCAGGGTTTTGGATGGTCATGGTGGTCCCCCTGGACACTGCTACGTGGTATTGGGTCCACCAAGGACTTGCATGACCCATGGGTCCTCTAAGGATCTGTCTGTCCCATAGGTCCTCAGTGTCCAGGGTGGCCACCATGGGTGGTCCAGGGGACCTGTTTTAGGTTTGTGCTGTAGGATGGGTTTGGGCACACCCCGATCTTTGCTAGCCACAGGGCCTGGTTCTTCTCGGCTTGGGCTGAGCCCATGAGCAGGCAGGATGGACCCTGGGTGCACGTGCAACCTTCGCTGCCATCACTGCGCAGCACCCAGCAAAGCTTCTCACCTCCCTCCCGGCAGGATGTGGTCAACTGTGTGGGTGGCATGGGTGTGCTGCTGCCCCTGCTCGAGCAAGTGGTGTCCAAGAAGGAGGAACCTGAGGATGAGCAGGAGACCAACAACCTGGTGGGACCAGAGCTGACATCCTCCAGGAACGCCCAGGGCATGCTCATCCCATTGGGCAAGTCTTCAGGTGAGGACCTCGGGGGACATGGAGTGGGACCTGTACTCCTCAGGTGGAGGAGGTAACCCCACTGCCACGCGGGTGCTGCCTGGAGGAGACTGGTGTCAACCATGGAGCAGGAGAGGTCTTGTCTGGGGCACCAAGAGTTATGGGGTAACGGAGAAACCGTTGACATCCTTTAATGTTGTTATGACCTCATTGGTCATAAAGAAACAGTTCTGGGAAGATGAAGGTGGTTCCAGCCTGCTTACCTTGGTCTTGCCTTTGTGTGAAGTCTCTGGTGTCTTATATAGGGCTGGGTTCATGCAGGAGCCTTCTCCTGCGTAGGTGGAATGGGCTTTCTCATGATACCCAACTGCTTATTTGTAAGCTGCTCAGAACAACGGAGGTTTCCACTCTCTTAAATTTGGGGGAAATAGGGGAACGGGCTGAAAAGTTTGCAGAGACAAGCTGGCAGGGGGTCTCCAGATTGCCCTTTGCAGGCAGCGCTGTAGGAAGGCGCTGGGGTGGACACAGGGCTCACAGCTAGCGGTGGGGCTCTGCCCTGTGCCTTGCAGAGAGCAGGCTGGAGAGGAACAGCGTGGCCGCCTTCCTGCTGCTGGTGAAGAACTTCATCCAGAACCACCCGGTGAACCAGGAGAGCCTGGTGCAGTGCCATGGGCCGGCCATCATCGGGGCACTGCTGCAGAAGGTCTGGTGGGCTACCAAAGGCTCCGTCCCGGAGTCCTCGGGGACATTTCCCAAGGGGTACACTGGGGCTTCAAGTCTTCCCTCTCACCCATGGCAGGTCTCTGGGCCGCTGTTGGACATGAGCACGTTGATGGCCTCGCAGATCCTCATGGAGCAGGTCGCCTCCGAGGGCAGTGGGCTCCTGCTGCACCTCCTCTACCAGCATCTCCTCTTTGACTTCCGCATCTGGAGCAACAGTGACTTCGCCGTCCGCTTAGGTGGGAACTGGAGGTGCTTGGGGATGTTCTCCATCATGCTCAGGGACGTTCTCTAGGAATGTTCTCCATCATCCTTGGGGATGTTCTCCAGGGACGTTCTTCACCGTGCTTGGGGATGTTCTCCATCCCAATCAGTTCTCCCATGGCTACTCACACCTTCTCCCTGCAGGTCATATCCAGTATCTGGCCAACATCATCAAGGACCACAAGCAACGCATCCGTAAGAAGTACGGGGTGCAGTACATCCTTGACTCCATCCGCACGTACTACGGGTGAGCTGCTGTCTGTAGCCAGGACCCCTGAATGCTGACGTGGTGGGTGGGCTTCACCCCGCAGAGCTGTGGTTTGGGGTAGACACCATTCGCTTGGGTCAGTATCCCGTCCGCAAGCACCTCATGGGATGATCTTCTGGTGTGGGAGTGGGTACAAGACCTTCCATTCTTCATGGCCATGTCCCATCCCCTGCTCAGCCCCAAAATCCACTCCCAGCATCTCTCCATCAGCAGCCAAGATCCATGGTGGTTTCTGCCCTTTTCTTGTTTGACCTGATGCGTTTCTGAAGATTCTGGGGGTGCTCACATCCTGCAGAGTCCCAAACGTGTGGGTTGAACGTTTCCTGGTGGGCAGGGTTGGCCAGAAGGGATGTCCACACTGGAGCTCCTCAGGCTTCATGGTGGGATTTGGGATCGTGCTGGTGATGGGTGACAAGGGGCAGGAGGGTGACTGTGAACATCCCCAGAGGGAATGCCCATGCGTGTTTGTCCATCAGTACCTCCAGGGAGAAGACCACAGCCACCGACGACATCAAGACAGTGCAGACGTCCCTCTTCAGCTTGGTGAAGGATTTCTTCTGCCGGAGCTTCTCCGGGGAGGAGATGCAGAGCTTGCTGAACTATGTGGCTGGAGCACAGGACGAGCAGCAGGTATGGCACCAAGCCACCCAGATCCCCATGCCATGGGCTGGCTGGGGCTTGGCAGCAGGTGGGGAGAAGACACCAAGGTCCTGGTGGGGCACATGGAGGGCAGTGGACAACCAGCCCCATGTCCTGCAGGTGTGCGGAGCGCTGGAAGTGGTCCACAGCCTGCTGAAGGGCTCGCCTGCCCAGGAGCAGCTCTTCGCCTTCCTCTTTGAGCCGGGCCATGTGGAGATCCTCTTCTCTCTGCTGGTGCAGAAGAAGTTCTCGGATGAAGTGCGGGAGAGGGTCTTCAAGGTAAGACGAGACCCCAGCCCCAACCTCTTACCATCCCCAGCGGCCGGGGACCTTTGTCGCAGTGGGGTGGTCACCTCTCTCGGTCTCACCAGATCCTCTACAAGATGTTGAAGTATGACAAGGTCCCTGAGCGCAGCAAGAACCGCCTGAAGCTGAAGGACATTGGGTACCAGGGGCTCATCACCTGCCTCAGTGACATCCCCGGCTCCATGCTGCTCTTCCGCTGTCTCTCGGAGCAGGTCCTCGGGGCAGGTACAGTGTCCCGTGCCAAAACCAGGCTGGCCCTGGCCACCCGTCCCAAACATGTGCCATGGAGTCATCACTGGTGGCTTCCCAAGAGGCTGGGGCTTGGGGGGTCTTTGGTGTCTTTTGGGGACAGAAAGAGGTGTCCTGCCACCATACCATCTCTTCTTCTCCATAGACCCTCCCAACTACAAGGACCTGGTGGCTGTGGTCTACCTGTCCCACCGGGCTGAGCTGACCGTCCGGCTCGATATCTGCCGCAAGGTGAGCAGGGCAGTGGGCACAAGGGGCTGTGACTGAGTTGTCACCCCGGGGCTGAGCTCCTTGGGCACCCAGCCATGCCCCAACATGGGGGCCATAGGAATGGTGGACATGCCAGCATGGAGGTGGTGCAGCCCCATCACCCCATGATTGTTATGGGGTGCTCAGGACCAAGCATCCCACCCTTTGGAGGGTCCAAGCCCCCAAGAGGCTACCAGGAGCTGGGACAACATCATCAGGTCTCCCCCCCCCGGCTTTCTCCTGCAGCTCTTCCACTTGATCTACGCGCAGCAGGACTTGGTGAAGCAGCTGGCGAGGTTGGCTGGCTGGCAGGACACACTCACCAAGCTCTACGTCAAGGAGTCCTACGAGTCCCGCCAGCACAGCCTGAGCAACGGGAGCAACGGGGGCTGCCTGGAGCTCCTCCGCCTCTCAGACCCCTCTAGCAAGGAGGGGATGAGCCCACCACCGGCTGAGCTGCAGGAGCTGGATGTCTTCCTGCCGCTGGGCTATGAGGCCTCAGACCAGGAGCTCTCCGAGGGCTTCTCCGACCACTCCATCTCCCCAAGCGGCCGCACCAAGTCCTTCCACTCCTACAACTTCAAGTCTTTCGACTCTTCTGACCGGGCCAGCCGCTCATCCTCCAACCCTGGCGATGGCCCTCCCTTTGATGGTGTCTACCACCCACTCTCACCCTTCTCCACCTCACCCTTCGACCTGGGGCTTGACCTGGCCAGCACCAGCTCCATGGCCACGGCCGAGAGCGGCACACAGACCCCCGCCAGCGGCCCCGACACCCCCTCACCCCTGGAGAGCTTCAAACCCTTCCCCGGGATGCGAGCCCGCAAGAGCTCCAGCCTCTCCAACGTCCTGGATGAGAGCAGCTACCAGGACACACTGCCCAGCGACAATGTCTCCAACACCAGCAACCCCCAGGTGAGCCCCAAACCATCGTTCCCACCACCCTGGGTTACGCCAGACACCCAAACCTCTCCCCCTTCCTCCCCGTTGACAGCAAACGCCCGAGGAGGAGCTGTGCAACCTCTTGACCAACATCATCTTCTCGTTGACCTGGCGTGGGGTGGAGGGCTGGGACGACGCGGCGTGGAGGGAACGTGGGCAGGTCTTCTCCGTCCTCACCAAGCTGGGGACGGCGTGCGAGCTGGTGCGACCCCCTGATGAGATCAAGCGGAGGTGAGTCCTACCATGATCTAGAGTGGAGTCCAGTGGGGTGCTTCCCAGGGAGGACCACCCTACAGAGCAGGTCCGTTCTCCCATAGCCTGCTGGAGATGATGCTGGAGTCAGCACTGACGGACCTGAAGGAGTCGGGACCGGCCACCCTGCCCGGGCTCACCCACAACGCCCTCAAGCTGCTGCGGCTGCTCCAGGACTTCTTGTTCTCCGAGGGACACAACAACCAGGCACTGTGGAGCGAGAAGGTTGGATGGGCACAGGCAGGGTTTCCTGATCCCAGACCCAAGCGCTGAACACAACTGCTGACCCCTGGCCCCTGATGTTAGCCCTAACCCTAAACCCTGCCCCTACCTGCAGCCGTTGAACCTAACCTTAGAAAATGACCTGTGCTTTAATCCCAAACCCATAACCGGTAAAACCAACCCTAACCTCTAAACCTAACCCTAAACCTTAACCCTAGCCCTATGCCCTTGCCATAAAACCCAACCCTAACCCTTACCCTAACCCTAAAACTTAACCCTAGCCCTGTACCCTTCCCCTAAATCCCAACTCTAACCCTAAGCCTTAACCCTAGCCCTGCACCCTCACTGTGGAGCCCAATCCTATACCCTAACCCTAACCCTTAACCCTAGCCCTACACTGGTACCATAAATATAATCCTATACTCTAACCCTATATGCTAAGATCTGACCCTAACACCTATCCCTAACTCATAACCTGTAAATCTAACCCTACACCCTTGCTCTAAACCCTAACCCTGATCCTAAACCCTAACCCCAATCCCTAATACTAAACTTTAACCTTAACCCTACACCCTTACCATAAGCCCAAGCCCTAGCCCTATACCCTGATCCCTAACACTAAACCATAACCCTAACTCATCACCTGTCAATCTAACCATGCCTCCTAAACCCTAATCCTAAACCTTAACCCTACATCCTTGTCGTAAACCCCAACCCTTGGCCCTGATCTTAACCCTAACCCTGTATTCTTACTGCAAACCCAAACCCCAAACCCTCACCTTAACTCATCACCCTCATTAATTCCAGATCCTAAACCTCAACCCCACATCCTCGCTGTAGACCCCAACCCTAACCCCAATCATACACCCTAACCCCAGTCCTAACCCTTGACCCGAACCCTCCACCCTTGCCATAAACCCACACCCTAAGCCCCAACCCAGCACCCCGAACCCTAATCCTGACCCCCACCCATCACCCAAACCCACGTCAAGCGCAGCCCAAGGGTGGCTGGGTGATGGGGACAGACCTGGTGGCTTTGTGCCCAGCCAGCCAGATAGCTGGGGGGTGCAGGGCTGGGTGGGGGGCTCACTGTGACCCCCCCAGATCTACGAGGGGGTGAGCAGTCTGCTGGACAAGCTGGGCGTCTGGTACCACCTGGCCAACGGCACCTCCGACCTCAAGGAGATGGCCCAGACGGGTCTACGCATCCTGGTGGGCTACATCCTGCTGCAGGACCCCCAGGTGGGTCAACCCTTCCTGGGGAGCTCGGGGTGAGACCCCAGCCCTTGGGGCAGGGCAGGTGGCCCCATCTGATGTCCCGTGTCCCCCCCTTCCCAGCTGCACTCACTGGCGTACGTGAAGCTGCACAGCCTGCTGCAGACCTCCTCGGCCCCCAGAAAGGATGAGGCTTGCTACCTACTGGGCAAACTGGAGACCCCCCTGCGACGCTCGTTGGATGCCAAGTCGGAGACTTTCTCCTGGTTGGTGCCCATCGTCCGGACGCTCATGGACCAGTGCTACGAGACCCTGCAGCTGCAGCTCTTCCTGCCCTCCTTGCCCCCCACCAACGGCAGCCCAACTTTCTACGAGGACTTCCAGCTCTTCTGCACCACTCCGGAGTGGAGAAGCTTCATTGAGAAGCACGTGGGTGTCACGGGATATTGGGGTGGCATCACCATTGGGGAAACTTCTTCCCAGGCTTAGAGATGTGTCCAATGCTGCGGTGGGGTGCCCATGTCACCACCGGGTTGGGTGACCTCCAGGGCAGGGATGCTCATAGCCTGGATGATGGTTGGTGGGTGCCAAGCCCTGTGGATGACTCCCTTCTCGTCTCGGTAGGTGCAGCCCACCATGGCCCAGTTTGAGATGGACACCTTCGCCAAGAGCCACGACCACATGTCCAATTTCTGGAATGCCTGCTACGATGCCATGATGAGCAGCTCCCAACGGCGGGAGCAGGAGAAGGCGGCCAGCCGCAAGATGTTCCAGGTACTGCCTGCTCCTCAGCCTGGGGACGTCCTCCTCGCCCTGGGGACGTCCTCCTCACCCTGGGGACATGCTCCTCACCCCAAGGATGTCATCCAAGGGATGTGCTCCTCACTCTGAGGATGTCATCCTATGGATGTGCTCCTCTCCCTTGGGACATTAAACCTGGGGATGTGCTCCTCATCCTGAGGATGTCATCCTGGGGACATCCTGCTCACCCTGGGGATATCGTCCCTGGGAATGTGCTCGTCATACTGGGGACATCATCCTCAGGATGTGCTCCTCACCCCGAGGACATGCTCCTCACCCCAGGGACATGCTCTTCACGCTAGGAACATTAATCCTGGGGATTTTTTCTTAATCCTGGGGACATCCTCCTCATCCTGGGGATATTAATAAGGATATATTTGTCATCCCAGGGATGTCATGCTGAGGAAGGTCTTCTCATCCTGGAGACATACTCCTCATCCTGGGGATATTAAACCTGGAGATGTGCTCTTCATCCCAGGGGTGTCATCCTGTGGACATACCCATTACCCTGGAGATATTGTCCTCAGGCTGTGCTCCTCATCCTGGGGACGTTCTGGGAATGTGCTCCTCATCCCAGGAACATCATCCCAGGGGTGTCCTCCTTACCCCAAAGACATCATCCTGAGGATGTTCTCCTTGCCCTGGGGACGTCACCCCATGGACGTGCTCCTTGCCTTGGGAATGTCCCCAAGCCCCAGCCCTTCTGTCAACACTCTTCCACTCCCTCACCAGGACCTGGTGCTGGAGCCGGCAGCCAAGCGTGCCAAGGCGGAAAACGCCCGGCACGCCAACCTCCTCAAGCAAGCCAACAACCACCACAGCACTGTGCTGAAGCAGTGGCGGTCCCTGTGCCGCCTCCTCACCTCTCCCCGCTCTGCCTGGGCTGACCGGTGAGACCCCACCTCGGTCCCTGGGGAGGGGTGGCGTGGCTGGGGGTCCCCAGGGTGCCTCATTCCCATGTCTCCCCCCAGGAACCCACCGGAGGTTCGCTGGAAGCTGTCAAGTGCTGAGACCTACTCCCGGATGAGGCTGAAGCTGGTGCCCAACCTGAATTTTGACCAACACTTGGAGGCCAGTGCCCTACGGGACAACCTGGGTGAGACCGATGGGAGCTGTCCTGGACCCCGTTGGGGTTGTGGGGTGGGATGAGGGACCCTCAGAGGACTTGTCCCCCAGCTATGGGGGTCAGAGTGGCCTGTTGATCCCCCTTCTTGTTTCAGGAGCTGACCACCTCCACAACCCCACCGAGTCCCTCCCACTCGCCATGGCCAAGGAGGCCAAGGTCAGCGAGCTGGAGGATGACCAACTGGCCGAGGAGGACCTCCCCGTCCTGGACAACCAGTGAGTGTCCCCGTCCCCTGCCATGGGACCAGCTCCCCCAGGCTGGAGGTGTCACCAGGGTTTCCTCAACCCCCTGTGATACCCAGGGCTGAGCCCAAGGAGCAGAACCAACGGGAGAAGCTGGTGGTCTCGGAGGACTGCGAGCTCATCACCACGGTGGCTGTCATCCCTGGACGCCTGGAGGTGACAACCCAGCACGTCTACTTCTACGACGGCAGCAGCGAGAAGGAGGAGACGGAGGGAGGTAACGACACATCGCATGCTGCTCGGGGGTCCTGAGGAGCCCCCCACCCATCCCACCTCCCCCTGAAGTCCACCTCACCGGGTGCTGGTTGTTTTGAGGGTGGGCTCCTCCCCATGCTGGCTCCCATCCCTGCCTTGGGAATTGGGTTCTGGGTGGACGGTGATGCCTGTGGGGCCCTATGACCCCCCCTCCATCTTGGCAGGGATCGGTCACGACTTCAAGCGCCCCTTGTCCCACCTGCGCGAGGTCCACCTGCGCCGCTACAACCTGCGCCGCTCCGCGCTCGAGCTCTTCTTCATCGACCAGGCCAACTACTTCCTCAACTTCAAGAAAAAGGTGGTGGCACCCTTTCCTCCCCACCCAGAACCCCCCAGGGGCCAGGCTCTGGCCACTCCATGTCATCCCCGCCATCCCCCCAGGTGAGGAACAAGGTGTACTCCTGCATCCTTGGCCTGCGTCCCCCCAACCAGATCTACTTTGGCAGTCGGTCACCCCAGGAGCTGCTGAAAGCCTCGGGGCTCACTCAGGTACTGGCCCCCACCTTGCCCACCCTCGCCTCGTATCTCACCTTCTCAGATGGCAGAGGGGAGGGTGCCAGTGTGGTATGGGGATGGCCAAGGGTTAGAGATGACCATGAGACCAGGGAGGGCTGTGGGACCAGGGCTGGCCATGGGTTGGAGATGGCCATGGGACAAGGGATGGCCATGGGACCAGGGATGGCCATGGGACCAGGGGTGATCATGAGCTGGAGGTGACCATGGGACCAGGGATGGTCATGGGTTGGAGGTGATCGTGGGACGATGGATGGTCGTGGGACTAGGGATGGCCAGGGCAACAAGGTAGCCATGGGATGGGGATGGCCATGGGACCAGAAATAACTGTGGAACAGGGACAGCCATGGAGTGGAGATGTCTTCCCACTCTGCTGCCCCCTGGCCCATCTCATCTGCCCTCCCTGCCCTCCAGAAATGGGTCCTGCGGGAGATCTCCAACTTTGAGTACCTCATGCAGCTGAACACGATAGCAGGACGCACCTACAATGACCTCTCCCAGTACCCCGTGGTGAGTCCCATGCCCACCGCACCACCCCCCCAGTGATCCCAGCCCCCCCCCCTCAAGCCTTACCCACCTCCTACCCCCACCCAGTTCCCCTGGATCCTACGGGATTATGTCTCAGAGACCCTCGACCTCACCGACCCGGCTGTGTTTCGGGACTTGTCCAAGCCCATTGGGGTGGCCAACGAGCGGCACGCCCGGGACGTGAAGGAGAAGTGAGTACCCCCAAAATGAAGGATGGGGGACATGGGGAGTGCCTGGCTGGCTCTTGGTGGACCCCCCCCACCTCTCCCCCAGGTATGAGAGCTTCGAGGACCCCACGGGCACCGTGGACAAGTTCCACTACGGCACACACTACTCCAACGCAGCGGGCGTCATGCACTACCTGATCCGCACTGAGCCCTTCACCACCCTCCACATCCAGCTGCAGAGCGGCAGGTGGGCTCCCAGGGGTGGACCACATGGAGGGGACATCAGGGGGGACAAACAGGCTCCAACCAGGTGTCCTGTGCCACCAGGTTCGACTGCTCGGACCGGCAGTTCCACTCGGTACCTGCGGCGTGGCAAGCCCGCATGGAGAACCCTGTAGATGTCAAGGAGCTGATCCCTGAGTTCTTCTACTTCCCCGAGTTCCTGGAGAACCAGAACGGTGAGGGGACACCCACCATCCCCACCATGGGGTCACAGCAGGGGTGGGTGTCTCACCCCCTACATGATCTGCCTTCAGATTTCGACCTGGGCTGCCTGCAGCTCTCCAACGAGAAGGTGGGCGACGTGGTGCTGCCCCGGTGGGCACGTTCCCGGGAGGACTTCATCTACCAGCACCGCAAAGCCCTGGTGAGATGGTGGAGCTCATCCCAACCCCTCTTCCACTCCCACCCCTGGGGGGGTGTCGTTCCCAGCATTCCCAGCCCACCCTGATGCTCCATCCTTGGCCAGGAGTCAGAGTACGTCTCAGCCCACCTCCACGAGTGGATCGACCTCATTTTCGGGTACAAGCAACGAGGCCCAGCTGCCGTGGAGGCCCTCAACGTCTTCTACTACTGCACCTATGAGGGTGAGCCATGGGACAGGGTGGTGGCGGGGGGACACACCTGCCAGGTGGTCCCCTCCCATGACCATCCCCATCCCCAGGAGCCGTGGACCTGGACGCCATCGCCGACGAGACGCAGAGGAAGGCTCTGGAGGGCATCATCAGCAACTTTGGGCAGACACCATGCCAGCTGCTCAAGGTAGCTCATACCCTCAACCCCAAAACATTACCCCTTTTGGGGGTCACCCCCTTTCTTATGGGTTCCTCGCACCCCCCCAGGAGCCCCATCCTGCCCGGCTGTCAGCAGAGAGCGCTGCGCGGAGGCTGGCCCGCCTCGACACCCGCTCACCCAACGTCTTCGAGAACCTGGACCAGCTCAAGTCCTTCTTTGTGGAGGTGAGGACAACGCTGGGGGGTTCCCGGTCAGGACTTGGGGGGGGTGGTGGTGACCAGGAGGTTGCCCATTGGTTGCTGTCACCCCACAGGGCATCAGCGATGGGGTGGCCCTGGTGCAAGCTGTGGTCCCCAAGAACCAGGCGCACTCCTTCATCACTCAGGGATCACCCGACGTCCTGGTGAGTGTGGGGAAACTGAGGCATGGCTGCATGGGGGGGACAAGGAGCAAACCCCAGGAGGGCTCCAGTGGTGGGAGATGTCACCTCCATCTCTGCCCAGGTCACCGTGAGTGCCAACGGTTTGTTGGGGACCCATAACTGGTTGCCCTATGACAAGAACATCTCCAACTACTTCAGCTTCACCAAAGACCCCACCGTCTCCAACGCAAAGT
The DNA here is from genome assembly GCA_013400615.1 of Syrrhaptes paradoxus. Classification (NCBI taxonomy): domain Eukaryota; kingdom Metazoa; phylum Chordata; class Aves; order Pterocliformes; family Pteroclidae; genus Syrrhaptes; species Syrrhaptes paradoxus. The sequence goes on along the minus strand of VZTO01009652.1, from coordinate 130,326 downwards.
GAGTTGGGTGCGTGGTCCCCAGGGATGGTCCCCAGAGGTGTCACCAGTTCACCCATGGTGACACCATCCCGTGTCCCTCCCCACCAGGACCCAGCGCTTCCTTCAGGGCCCCTTCGCCCCTGGCGCAGACCTCTGCTCCCGCACGCTGGCCGTGTCCCCTGATGGGAAGCTGCTTTTCAGCGGGGGACATTGGGACAACAGCCTCCGTGTCACCTCGCTGGCCAAAGGGAAGGTCGTTGGGCACATCACCCGGCACATAGGTACATCCTCCTCCGGTGATGAAGGTCTGATGATGCCCCAGTGGTTTTGTAGGGCCATGGGGGGAGGCAAAGGACACGTAAGCAGGCAGAGGACATCTCCCAGTGTCCCCCATTTTCTGGGGACAGTCCAGGCGCCATCTCAGAGCTGGGGTGGGGTTAGGATTAGAAACACCTCCACACCCCAAAACATGTCTTGGTGCCATCCCGTGGGGTCAGGGTGCCAAGCGCAGTGGGATGGGACCTCATGGTGTCCTTCTGGATGTCACAGATGTTGTCACCTGCCTGGCGCTTGACCTCTGCGGCATCTACCTCATTTCTGGGTCCCGGGACACCACCTGCATGGTGTGGCAGGTCCTACAGCAGGTAGGGGTCAACTCTCACCCCGCATTCCAGCCAGGAGCTCATGGTGGGTGCTGCCACCAGGTCACTGAGGTCCCCGTGTCCCCAACACCAGGGTGGGTTCTCCAGCGGCTTGGCTCCCAAACCAGTCCAGGTCCTATACGGCCACGACGCCGAGGTGACGTGCGTGGCCATCAGCACCGAGCTGGACATGGCGGTGTCGGGCTCCAAGGTGAGATGGGATGGTGGTGGGGTGGGCAGTGGGGTGGGCAGTGCCACCATCACCATCTCCATGTCCCCTTCCTCCCTTAGGATGGCACCATCATCATCCACACCATCCGCCGGGGTCTCTTCATCCGGTCCCTGCGGCCGCCCGGCGAGAGCTCACCACCCGCCGTCCTCTCCCACCTGGCCGTGGGGCCGGAGGGACAGGTGGTGGCCCAAACCACCGTGGGTCAACGAGCTTGCCTGAAGGTATGGCCCAGTGTCCCCATGTCCTCCTCCTGGTCACCGTCGGCGCGGGCGTTCCCCACTCTTTGCTCTCTTTCAGGACAGGTTTGCGTTGCACCTCTACTCGGTCAACGGGAAGCACCTCTCCACCGTCCCCTTGGACGAGGAGGTGACGGCCATGTGCCTGACGGAGGAGTTTGTGGTGCTGGGGACCATGCAGTGCGGGCTGGAGATCCGTGACCTTCAGAGGTGTGGGCTGTCACCCACCGTGTCCCACCCCCATCACCCCTATGGGGTGTCCAGCGCATCTCATCCCACCACCGCTTGTCTTCTCGCAGCCTCAGGGTGGCCGTGCCCCCCGTGCCCATGAGGGTCCCCGTCCACAGCGTGTCCGTCACCAAGGAGAAGAGTCACATCTTGGTGGGGTTGGAGGATGGCAAGCTCATCGTGGTGGGGGCTGGGCAGCCCGCCGAGGTGAGCGTGGACCCACACCCAAGGTGGTGGTGGGGACCAGGGGGGTGTGGTCGGTGTCTGCTGGGTGCTGCTGGGCTGGGGACCTCTGGTTGTGTTCCTCGGTCCCCAGAGCAGAGCGGGACGGGGATGGGCTGGGGTGGGGAAGGGGATGTGGGAAAACCAGGGGAAGGGGATGGGGATGGGGATGGAGGTGGAGAGGGGGGAGGGGGGGGGGGGAGGGAGAGGGGGAGGGGGAGGGGGGGGAGGAGGTGGAGATGGTGATGGAGATGGGGAAGGGGTGGAGATGGGGATGGGGATGGAGGTGGAGATGGAGACAGAGATGGGGATGGGGATGGAGGTGGAGATGGAGATGGGGAAGGGGATGGAGGAGGTGGAGATTGTGGTCGAGATGGAGATGGAGACGGAGATGAGGAAGAGGAAGGGGATGGAGATGGAGGTGGACATGGCGAAGGGGATGGACATGGAGGTGGAGATGGGGAAGGGCGTGGAGATGGAGGTGGAGATGAAGAACAGGAAGGGGGTGGAGATGGAGGTGGAGATGGGGAAGGGGCTGGTGGGTGGATGGCGATGGAGAATGGGCTGGGAGAGGGCTGGGTGTGCAGATGGGGAAGGGGATTCGGAAGGGGAAGGGATGAGCGTGGGAGGAGAAAAGGATGGAGCTGGGAAGGGGATGGTGATGGGGAAGGGGCTGGGGATGGTGGATGTTTGGAAGAGGACGAGGATGGAAATGGGGATGAGTAGGGGGATTCGGAAGGGGATGGGGATGGAGAAGCAGGTGGGGATTTGGAAGGGGATGGGGATGGAGGAGGGATGAGGATCTGGAAGGGGATGGAGATGAAGAAGGGAATAAGGATGGGGNGGATGGGGATGGGGATGGGGATGGGGAAGCAGATGGGGATTTGGAAGGGGATGGGGATGGAAAAGTGGATGAGGATGAAGAAGGAGATGGGGATGAAGAAGGGAATAAGGATGGGGATGGAGATGGAGATCTGGAAAGTGACGGGATGAGGAATGGAATGGAATGGGAAGGGGGATGGGGATGGAGATGGCAATTTGGAAGGGGATGGTGGTGGAGAAGAGGATGAAGATGAAGAAGGGGATGAGGATGGAGAAAGGGATGGGGAAGGAGAAGGGGATGAAGAAGAAGAGGATGGGGATGAAATGGATGAAGGGATGGGGAAGAGGATAGAGAAGGGGCTGAGGATGAGGAGGATGAGATGGATGAAGGGATGGGGATGGGGAAGGGGATGCAGATGGGGACAGGGACACCGGCAGGGTGCTCACCGCCCCCCACCTCCCCACCCAGGTGCGGCCAGGCCAGTTCCACCGGCGGCTGTGGCGTTCCACCCGCCGCATCTCCCAGGTGTCGGCGGGCGAGACGGAGTACAACCCCCCCGAGGGCAGGTCCTAGCCTGGCACCCACCCACCACCCACCCAGGGTGCCCCATGACCCCCCAGGATGAAGGGGGGGACCCCTGCCCCCACAAAGCCGGGGAGGGGTCAGAGAGCCCCGTGCTGCCCGCAGGCTGCCCACTCAGCCCATCGCCCGTGGCCTTATCCAGCCCCCCTGGGGGTGGGGGGTGCAGAATTGCCCCCACCCCCAATTTCAGGGGGTCGCATCTCCCCTTCCCACAGAGGGACGGGGGTGAGGAGGAGGCGGGGACCCCTCACTGGGAAGGGGGGTGCCATGTCCCCCCCCGCCATGCCCGCTGGCCAGGAGCCAGCTGGTGTGTGTCTGTCCCCCCCCCCGTTTGTTTTTTTTTTCTGTCCATTTTTAGGTCTTTTGCAGAAAAAGAAAAAAAAATCAGAATAATAATATATCGCTGGGAAAGAACTGGGTGTCTTGGCTGTGCTGCACTGGGGGGTGACACCCCCCCTTCTGTGTGTCCCCAACCTGGTGTCATGTCCCCACCCCGGTGTCGTGTCCCCCCCCCTGCCTTCAGGCTGTGCTCCAGGTGGGACGGGGACAGCCTGGGACATGGGGACACAAGTGTCACAAGTGTCAGGGGGTCTCAGCAGCCATGTACCTGTGTCACGAGTGGGGGGGGTCTCAGCAGCTGTGTACCTGTGTCACGAGTTGGGGGAGGGTCTCAGCAGCCACCCACCCATGTGTCACGAGCTGGGGGGGGGTCTCAGCAGCCACCCACCCACGTGTCACGAGCTGGAGGGGGGTCTCAGCAGCCACCCACCCACGTGTCACGAGTTGGGGGGGGTCTCAGCAGCCACCCACCCACGTGTCACGAGTTGGGGGGGTCTCAGCAGACACCCACCCACGTGTCACGAGTTGGGGGGGTCTCAGCAGCCCTGTCACATGTAGCACGAGCGTGCCAGGTCTCAGCCATCCGTCCCTGTCCCTCCGTGCGCACCGGGCTCTGCAGCCGGGCGCTGTCCCCAGGGAGCTGGCAGGCTGTCCCCGCACTGTCCCCAGCCACCGTGTCCGTGTCCTCCCCTGGCCCTGCCACCCCCGGGGGGGCCCCATGGCCGGCAGCGAACTCTGTCCCCAGCCAAGGCTGGCTGCGGGTGCCCACGGTGTCACGTGGAATGGGCACCCGCCGGGGCCACCAGAGCCACCGGAGTCACCGCAGCCACCGGAGCCAGGAGCAGTGGCCGCGCCAGACGGAGGGATGGCCGGAGGGACCAAGAGGTGGGTGGGGGGGTGGGTGCTCAGGGGCCACTGGGACCCTCACCGGGGGGGTGGGTGCTCTGGGTGTTGGAGGGGACACTGAGGTCACCCCACCAGAGGGTCTGGGTGTCCCCATCCCACCTGGACCTCCTGGTGGTCCTGGGCCCTGGTGACCCAGATGGCCCCGTCCCAGAGGTCCCAGTCCCAGATACCTGTTCCCAGTGTCCCTGTCCCATATGTCCCAGTCCCAGATACCTGTTCCCAGTGTCCCTGTCCCATATGTCCCAGTCCCAGGTGTCCCGGTCTCAGATATCCCAGGTGTCCCAGTTGTCCCAGTCCCAGGTCTCCCTGTCCCAGGTGACCCAGGTGTCCCACTCCCTGGTTTCCCAGTCCCAGATGTCCCAGTCCCTGGTATCCCAGTTATCCCAGTTCCAAGTGTCCCAGTTGTCCCAGTCACAGATGTCCCAGGTCCCCAGATGTGGGGTCGGGGGGGTACAGGGAAGGGTATGGGGGGGGTAGGGGGGTGACAGCATGGGTGCAGAATGAGTCCCCGGTGGGCACAAGGTGGGTGCGGGGGGAGGAGGTTTGGGGGGTGCAGAGGTGTTTTGGGGGGGATGCAAGGTGGGTGCAGGTTTGGGGGGACAGTGGGTGTAGGGTGGGTGCAGGATGATCCTGGGTGGGTGCAGGGTGGGTGCAAGATGGGTGCAGGGGTTTTTTTTGGGGGGGCAGGTGGGTGCAGGGGCTTTTTTGGGGGGGTGCATAGTAGGTTCAGGGTTTTTTGGGGTCCCTGCCTCAGTCTGGGGTGCAGAGTGTGTGCAGGATGAGTCCTGGGTGGGTGCAAGGTGGGTTCAGGGGGATTTTTTGGGGGTGCAGGTTTTGGGGGAGGGTGGGTGTAGGGCAGGTGTGTCCCCCCCTCCTCCCCGCAGCAGCAGCCTGTGGCTAGGAGCCCCCCTGGAGCAGTTGCCCACCCCTGCGCTGGCCCTGGACCGGGCAAAGCTGCGGCTCAATGCTGAGCGCATGCAGGAACGCTGCCGGGCACTGGGCCTGCGCCTGCGCCCCCACGTCAAGACCCACAAAACCCTGTGAGTGGGTCCCCAGCATCCCCCAGCACCCCCCAGCATCCCTCCAGCTTCCCCACCAACCATGTCCCCAGTATCGCCCCCATCATCCCTCCAGCATCCTCCCAGTATCCCTCCCAGCATCCCCCATCCTCTCCCTCAGGACCCCCAACCTTTCCCCCAGTATCCCCCCAGCACCCCTCTATCCTCCCCCCCAGTATCCCCCTACCTTCCTGCCCAGCATCCTCCCAGTATCCCTCCCAGCAAGCCACATCCTCTCCCTCAGTACCCCCACCTTTCTCCCCAGTATCCGCCAGCATCCCCCCCCAATCATCCCCCCAGCATGCCACCACCTTCTACACCAGCATCCTCCCAGTATCCCCCCATCCTCTCCCTCAGAACCCTCCACTTTGCCCCCAAGGATCCTCCCAGTATCCTCCCAGTATCCCTCCCAGCATCCCCCCACTTTCCTGCCCAGCATCCCCCCAATCATCCCTCCCGCATCCTCCCAGTATCTCCCCAGGATACCCCCATCATCCCTCCCAGCACCACCCCCATCCTCCTCCATGTCACCCCCACCTTTCCTCCCAGTATTCCCCCCAGTATCCCTCTATCCTCTTCCCAGTATCCCCCCATCATCTCCCCACCATCCTCCCGGTAATCCCTCCCAGCATCCCTCATCCTCTCCCTCAAGATCCCCCACCTTGTCCCCCCGCATCCTTCCAGTATCCCCCCAGCATCCCTCCAGCATCCCTCCATCCTTCCCCCAGTATCCCCCCAGCACCCTCCCAGTACCCCCCCAGCATCCCTCTATCCTCCCCCCCC
>VZTO01009652.1:61480-110199 GCA_013400615.1 Syrrhaptes paradoxus | reverse complement strand
CCTTCTCCAACCCCACACCCTTCCCCATCCCCAACCCTTCCACACCCCCAACCCTTCTCCATCTCCAAACCATTCCTCGTCTCCAAGTCCCAGTTTAACCAGCACACCCCAATTTCTCCTAATTCCCCAAGCCAGCAAAAAATTAATCTTGATTTGAACATTGTAAACTCCTCTATCAAAGGGCTTCAGCTACCCCCGATGGGCAGGGACACAAACATGCCCACACAATAAATCCGAGCTTTTGGCATCTTAGAAGGATGAAAAAACTTCAGCATCCAGCCCTGTGTCATTCCCAACCTCCCTGAGCGCTTCGCCGGGCCACCCTCTCCCGAAATCCCTTTTCCAGGGGAAAAACCAGGTTTTATAATGTGCTTTAAAGGGAAACAGCAAACGCGGCTTCGCGCGCCTCTTGTGCCTCTCCATCAAAATTCTTATAGCGGCACGTGAGCCCCAGGGGCTTGGGGGGTGTCAGGAAGGGAGAAGATGATGCTCAGAAGAGTGTTGAACACGCTCTGGAGGAAATAAAATCCCCTGGTTGCTGGCTGGGGGACACCAGGAATAGCCGCAGCAGCTGTCGGACGGCTGGAGCCGCGATGCCGGAGGGTTTAATCCCTGTTGGAATAGGTGCAGGGTGGGGAGGAGGAGGGTAAAAAAAAAAATCCAAGGAATGTGGCTGGAATTCCAGGGTGGAGGCGGTGAGCGAGCTACGGGCGCGTGGGAATTCAACGTTATTTCCACGGCCGGATAGAGCCCAACCTTGGGGCGATCCCGGCCGAAAATTAAAGCTCTAAAGTGAGGTCAGCCAAAGCTGCGGGCGGTAATTTAGGAACAAAGTCTTGGTGGCTTCAGAGGAGTTTTGCACCTGAAAAGAGGGATTTTGGGGGTCTGAGTGAGCATCTCCCCTGTCCTCAGCACTTTTTTTATCCCAAAGGACGGCGTGTAAAAGCTTTCTGGCATCTTTCCTTGCTGCTCCCTTTGCAGTCGCAGGCACTGAGACCCTCGAAAGTCAGGAGGAAAATGATTCCCAAGCTGCAAAGCCCCAGCACAACTCTATTTTCTCGCTCGGAAGATCTTAACCTTCTTCTCAGCACCTTGTTCTCATCACAGGGATGTTCCCCAGCATCTCCAGGCTGGTCTTTCGCTCAGAGCAGCAAATCCCCCCATGGGGCTGCAGTTTAGGGCTATTCCAGCTCAATAAAACCTCGCCTTACAGCCTAAAATGAAAGTCTGCTGGATAAATATCCTTCAACGGCAATTTACAACCCAGCCCGAGGCAAGCACGTGGAAAAATCTTCCTATCAAAGCAAAACACGCTGTAGGAAACGGGCAAATAAGGAATATTTGTTGTTTTTTCAGCCTGAGTTCCTAAAGCTGCACGAGCCTGGTTTTTAAGGCTTTTGGGGAGCACAATAAAGTGAAGCACCAGCCGGAGCCACACAGCGCAAGGTCAGGGCAGCTCCCAGAACGGCAGGGGATGCCAGCAGGGTACCGACCCAGGGACAAAAATCATTGAACAGGTTTTTCTGCATTTGTCTGTGGAAGGAAAAGCTCCACGTGCCAGGTCTCAGGTCATTTTCTAATTAACTTTGTTACAGGGAGATAAATATTTATAAATAATGTGAGTGAGCTCGCCAGGAATCCCGGCTGAAGTGCTCAGAGCCATTAAGAGAATAGCTCCCCGAGAGTTATAACCTAACAAACCTTTCTTTCCACAGCTCTGCTCTTTTTAGGGAATCAGAAAGGTCTGTAGGGTGATGTATCTACAGGGGCTCAGCAACCGCCGCTCGGACTCTGCCCTCCCAGCTTCGCAAGGGCTGGAACCCCACACGACGGCAGACGTGTCCCTCCAGGGAGGCTCAGCCAAATCCCCTCCCACCGAGCGCTGGGAGAGACGTGGCCGCAGAAGGACCCAACTGGAAATCAAGCCCCATGTGGAGAGCAGCTCCGACTTCTCAGGTCTTACCATTGACAGCAGGAGCGATGGGACCCACAAAAAAGCCACGGGAGGAAGGCTGGAAGCACCACGGAGCTCCCAGCTCCTCTGCGCCATTAGTTTTTTTCCTATTTCAACGTTATCCCCAAACCAGCACCCAGAAGGACGAGGGGGTGAGAGCACCACAAAAACCTCTGCTCAACTGTTCATCACCGGGACAAAACCTGGGGAAGCTGCTCTTGATATATCATCAGGGACTTCAGAGTGGCAAGAAAAGAGCAACTGAACTCCATCAGTCCTCTACCGTTACTTCAAAGTACGAAAAACCAGAGGTCCTACGGTCAGTATGGCCACTATGGTTTATACTGGGTCACTGCTGTCCCTCTGTCACTCCCCTAAGTCCACACTGACCTCAAGGAAAGCACGGGCGTTTGCTGCTCCTGCTCCAAGAGATCTGTCCAAGAGACGTTAACGCCGAGCTTCCCTTGCTGACCCCACACTTACCTTCATGGGGTTTTCGTCGTACGTTGGGGTCCCAAGGTCCATTTCAGCTTCGTGTTCAAGGCTGGCATCATCGCCTGGGCTGTCCCAGGTAGGAGGGTCCCACTGGGTTTGCCTGGAGGAAGACAGACAGACAGACAGACCACGGTCACTCATCGACTGTCCATCAGCTGGGACATCTGGTCTCCATCAGTCATCAAAACTCTTGCCAGGGGTGTAACTCATGGCCCTGTCTTGCAATTAATGATGGGTTTGAGCAGGGTTATAAGTTGGAGAAGGTTAAAGCCAAGCAAAAAGACCTTAAAAAAGGGAATTTCCATGATTTTCTATCACTGGTGACACTCCACATGGCACCAAGGGAGGTTTGTCACAGGTATGAAATAAAGAAGGTTGGAGACTCTGGTGTCACAAAAGCAAAAATCAGCCCTGGGCAGCTGGGGACAGGAAAGGCAAGGATGGAAAACCAAAAGTCTTGAGACTTGAGACGGGTGGATGCCACGAAGCTCATCCATAGGCTAGAAGAAGCCATCGGAGCCTGCTTGGGCTCGTCAGGCCAACGCCTGGGGAAAAGCTCCAGCTGGGGACGGACAGGGAGGACGGGTCTGGATTTCCCCAAGGATGGGGAGAGGGGAGCGGGCAGCTGTCAGCACGTGAGAGCGGACACAGGACGGAGCCTGGGAGGGAAACCAGAGACCTGGGGAGGGGGACAAGCAGGAGAAACGGGGGACGGCGGGCCAGACCACTGCCTTTGCAGGACCACGGGACCTTCTGTCAGGTGAGGGGATCCACCAGCAGGCTGAAGAGGGATGCAAAGGGGACACATCTCCAGCAGCCCACGTTAGGGCTGGAGGTGACCTACACAGCAACTGGTTTCTGTCTCTAAACGCCGCGTGAAGCCAGAACGTGCACTCTTCAGCACGATAAAAAAATAAACGAAAGCCTGCATCAAAAGGAGTTGCTGGTTTGAGTTTCTTGGGTGTTCTGACCTGTATCAGAAACCCTGTCCCACTTTCAAAGGTTTTTACTTTTCAGGAAACGCTGGGGGAACAGGAAAGTCTTGTTTCAACCAGCCCCCAGGAGCTCCAGCTACTGAATTCTCCGGACACTGCTGAGCATCCCTGACCTCAGACCTCTATCGATGGGATTGTGACATCAAATCAAATATTAAAATAAGAAAGCATATCAAGAAGAAAGATTTCCTTTCCTCTACCAGCCTCGTCCTGTTGGAGGATATACAGTTAAAAGAAGGACTGAAAGAAATCTTCCAGCATGTGTTCCTCGAAAAAATTCAAGATTAATTAGATTCAATTAGTGGCACGCAGGAGGCATTCCTTGCCAAGGGGGAAGGCTCCGTTGGGTCTCCTCATCTCACTGCAAGACATCCAAACTACGGCACAAATCACAAATTCCTGCTCGACTGGTTTTTCTCCTGGGTTTGACGGTCTCCTGGGTGTGTAAGATGGCAGGAAGGAGTCTGAACAGGACATTGAAAAGATCGATTGAGGCAGAGAACGTGTGTGAGTAACTATAACTGATGCCAAGAGTCAGAAAATCCTCAGGCTTAACCCTTCAGAGATGTGGATCCCCACGTGGACATCACTTAAGTTTGAAATTGAAGAAAATATAATTTTCAGAAGTCAAAAATTCCTAACACTCATTTTAGGTAAGTTCAGAGGTACTCATCCAACACCTGGTGCTTTCCAAAACCAATCGCAAAAGTGTGGGGAAAACCCTGGGAAACTCCCGAACAGATCAAAGATTTGAAGATGGAAAGAAAAGAGGGTGAGAAAACCTCACACCATGGACCATGGTGGGTCCCTGAGCCACCAAAGACCTCCTGCTCATACGGCGTGCCCACCCAACGCTCACACATGTGTCAAAGCCTCCACAGACTAGACACCAAGGGGTGAAGATCCATTCCTCTTCCACCCAATTCCCTTGCTTGAGCCAAACTCCGGCCCCGAAGCGGCCATCACGCTCGCCTCGTTATGAAACCCGCCTCGTTATCACACCCACCTCGTTACCACATGGTAGTAGTAGATCTTCCCCTCTGGATCTCGCGCTGTTTTCCAGTTGGGCGGGAGGACGATTGTTTTGGGTTTGGGAGGGGATGGTGGAGGCAAGTCCAGGAGGTTGTTGGTCACCACGAGCTCTGGCTGAAAATAGCACAAAAAGGGTGAAGAGAAAGACGTGAGTGGTGATGAGAGTGGGCAGAGCAGCCCCAACAGCTCTTTCCCCCGCAACAAAGACTTTGTCGAAGGTCAAACTCAAAACTGACCCTAGCGCTGGCCCGAGAAGCGATGAGGACAAGGTCTTCCTCTAGTTCTCCATCATGCACACCAAGCACCCACTTGACCACACCCTGAGCTCACAAGGCAACTGCTTTGCCACCTGCGCTCTGAAATCCTCCGTGGCACACGCCAAAACCAACATTTCTGATGGAGGAGCATCAGTGGTGAACGTGCGTGCCCACCCATACCCAACCTTCTCAGATGTGCCGGTAGAAAGCCTGAAGACAACAGGATCTGAGCTCAAAACTCCCAAAAACGTGTCTGATGCCCACATCCAGCCTGGAGAGCAGCATCCCGAAGGATGTCAGCATGGGAAACTCCTCTGGCTGGTGCCACCAGCGCTTTCACAGCATCCAGAGGTCACGGAGAACCACGCAAACCCAGAGCAGATGTAGACAAACGCTCTCCGTCCCTTCTGACCCCCCAAGCCTCACCTGCTGGATGGGCTGCGGCTGCCCGGCTGCAACGATCGTAGTTACCGCTGCGGGCGGCTGCACAATGACTCCCTGCGGATGAGCCGTGTAGATCTGTTGGCCCTGGATGTACTGGAGACCTGGCTGGGCGTAACTCTGAAACGGAGAATCACAAGTCAGCTTGCTTGACCAACAAACCCTTCACTGGAGGACACGGTACAGCTTCCCTTACTGGGATTCACACAGCGGGGGCAAGAAGATAACAGTCCTCGAGGACTAATGGAAAGATCCAAACCAAGGAGCAATAACTAGTGACTGAGGTGGGGTTCAAGCAAACGATCTTCAAGCTTACATCTTGTTTTTTGGAAAAACTAGGCACTGGCAAGACGCTGAACGCCGATAACCTTGTTAATGATGACAAAGCACAAGGAGAAGGCACTTTAATGGGGTCAACTGGCCCAGGGTGCCCAGAGAAGCTGTGGGTGCCCCATCCCTGGAGGGGTTCAAGGCCAGGCTGGATGAGGCTTTGGGCAACGTGGGCTAGTGGGAGGTGTCCTGCCCATGGCAGGGGGTGGCACTGGATGGGCTTTAAGGTCCCTTCCAGCCCAAACCATCTTGGGATTCTGTGATTCAGAGCTCCAGGTTGAGCCCGATGGAATGGGATGTGAAATTCAGAGAAAATGGACAAAAGAAGGTTGATCTGTTGGGTTGGGTTTTTTTGGTTAAGTCAGAAGAGCTGGTAGCTCCAGATCCTACTTCCAAAAGTCTACTAAAGGCAAGCTCCCACCTCTGCGTTTTACTGCTTACTTGGTGACGGTGGAATCTCTTACCCAGAAATATCCGTTCACCAGAATCAACAACGAAAAAATAACGTAACTGCTGAATATCAGACGAAGTAGGATGCTCTGATATTAAAAATAAAGTGGTTTTCCCAGCTGCAGGCTGGCAGCCTTTGTTTCGCGGGTGTTTCATGCCACACCGTGTCCGAAATGGAAATTACCTGTACAATCGGTGGGGTCGTCTGCGAGTAGGGGGATGTCACACCGTAAACAGTCTGACAGGTCTGTCCTTGGTAGTAGATGGCGGGTTGGGACTGGGCTGGTGAGTACTGCTGTTGTACAGCGACAGTCTGCTGGCTGGAATCCCAGACCCCGTAACTCTGACTCTGCACCGGTCCCGGCGCGGCCACAGGTAGGACGGCCACGTTGGGTTCTTGATGGACCACAGTGTCGCTTTGTGCTACATACTGCGGAGTTGTCACCTCCATCGTCGTTGCTACATGTTGGACTACTGGTACGGGCTGAGGAGTCGTTAGGGTGGGTTCCACCGAGTGCCCAACCAAAGTCTGCGGGTGCTCGTACGCCGCAGGCGAGCACATTGAATCCATGGTGGGCGTGGGCAGCAGCACCTTGCCGGCGTTGGGGTTACTGGGGTCCACGTAGGCTTGCATGGGGTAGCCGGGCGGGTAGCCGATGAAGCTGTGGTGGGGTGTGCCGTAGCCCATGGAGTCGTAGGGCAGCGGGGACGTCATCCCCAGGTTTTGTAGTTGTTGTTGCTGTTTCTGGGCTTCCCGTTGGGCGACCTCCTGCTCGAACAGCTTCCTACGTTCCTCCGTGGATAGCTTGTTGCGATCCTTAAGCCGGGCTTTCTTCTTCGAAGGTGCTGGCGTGTCATACCTGGGAGAGGAAGAGAAGAAAAGGCTTCGTGAGACCTCAGAAACCTGCAGGTCTGGGGCATTCAAAGCAAAAGGACCACCCCCGATGGCACGCAGACCTGGGAGGAGAGCCCAAATACCCAACAGCAGCAGCAATTCCTAAAAACACTCTTTTTTTTTTAAAGCTGCTTGACCAGCCATGGCAACTCCAGAGAAACATCTGCTGGTCTTGCTCGTCCACGAGCAAGGAGCCAGGGCAGAGGATGAGCTGAGTCCCACTGGATTTACCGACTTCAATTCAGCGCTGAAGCTAAAGGACGTGCCAACAAACAGTCTGGAGGACCTGCTAGACATCACTGAGATACCCAGAGAGGGGACGCAACATCTCCCGGGCTAGCAGGGAACCCAAGGAGAGGGAAAAACAAACAAGGTGCCCCCCAGACAGGTCAGGTACCCTGGAGACCCTCTGCCAGGGTTTCCCAAAGTGGGATCAAGGAAGAAGGGGTTTGGAAGAGGCTGAGCTCACAGCACAGCATCTTCACCCTCGAAGTCCAGGGCGGCTCAGCGATGGGGAAAGCACCCACCCCATCCTTCTTGTCCAAGGACCGTTCCCCCCCCACATCAGAGCTGCAGACACAGGCGTGTTTGCAGACACGACGAAGAACAAGGGAATTCCAAACAGCACGTTTCTGCTCAGAGGGATGGTATTTACTAGACCACAGATTCAGCTTAAAAAATAATAAAGTGTGGATGGAGTTCTTTTCATTCTTTTTTTTTTATGAATAAGAATTTTCGTCCCAAGAGACACAGAGCAGCTGGAGGGATTTTTCCAAGGAGGTAAAGAAGGGGGCGGGGGGGGGGGGAAGCCTATGGACTTTGATCAGACCTCAACCACAGAAAATTTCAGATCAAAGGTGGCTATTTTGAGAAGTTACGAGTGTGGTAAAACAGGGATTACAAGCGAAAATGCTTTGCAGCCCTAACCTAACGGATTCTACCAAGCACCCAGTTCGTGCGTTCCCTTCACATATCGAAAGCACATTGCTACCAACAGACACACTTAAGATGTTTCCTCGCGTTCCCAGAGTAGCTGCGAGGGTCCGTTAATGGGAACCTCATTGACGTGAACAGTTCCATCGCAATCCCTAAAGTCCTTCCCGGCACTGCCCGGAGAGTTTACACGAGAGGCAGCCGGCGTGAAGGGACGGCAGAAGGAAACGGAAGGTTTCGCACACAACCAGCCAGCGAGGCTCTTGTATTTACTCCTCTCTCCACCTATTTTATTATTTTGTCCTATTAAATCCTTCATCTAACGAAGGGGGACAGCCAGAGCAGGGAGAGCATCCCTCCAGAAGGATGCCAGCACCCCGGTCCTTCTCCTGCGAGAAGGATGCAGCTGCAGAGGGGAAGAGCCAGAGCAGGAAAGCTTGTTCTGTTTAAAATAACTCAAAAAAAAAAAAAAATTATTCCATCCTTCTTCATATCTTTCGACCCACCACCGTCCCTCAGCTCCACTTCTACCCCCAAGACCTCGGGTGATGTTTCCATCCTCCAAGCGGCTCACTACAGCCGTATAGATTTACATCTTCTTTGTTTTCCAGATGTTTTTAGGTTTCGCAGCTCAGCTCAATACCAGGACAAAAGTTTCCTCGTCTGGCTGACTGGCCACCCATTGTTCCCTCATTACTGAGCGGCTTAAGATCCTCTTTAAGAGGGAAAACAGAAAACTGACTTCTCACAAGGAAATTCCTGGGAATTCTTACTGCCTTTAACATGATCTGAGGTCTCCCTGAAAGGCAAGATGTGTAACATTTTCCTTCTCTTACTTAAAAAGCAACTTTCGAGGGAGGAAAACGAGCAGCCGCTGATTCACGCGCTGCCCTGGACCAGCCCCGCCACCACCATCACCTCGACGGCTCCTCCGGTCCCAGCCACGCGCTGGCGGGACGCTGGGGAATCGCTCTGGGGGCAGGCACAGGCTCGGACGCGCTAAAAGTGATGGTCTGAGTCTCCGGGACAAGGGAAGGGCAGCTTGGGGTGGCTCCAGGGTCACCGCACGGATCCCATTCTCATTTAAAATCTGCGAGAACGGCGAATAATTTAAAATATTTTCTCTTTCTGCTTGATCCTTGAACTAGTCAACAGAGCAAGACAGAAGATGTCTACAGTGCAGTTACCCAGCCTTCATCCTTCCTCTCCTAAACATCCATCCCACCAGACCTGGTCAGCGGAAGTATCTCACGTGGAGGAGCGCAACTCGTGCTGCTGCAACACAAACCGGTCGCTTTTATTTTCTACTTCATCTTCAGCATCTATAATTTAAAGTATTTTATACTATCACTGGAGCTTATAGACTTGGTGCCTTGTTTCCCTGGACAACCTGTGTTTAAAAATCCCTTTTTCAACAGGTTGCAATTCAATTTGAAATCTCCACGCTCCCTTGTATCCATCACTTGCAAACCGTAGGCAGGGCAGGGGGGAATCCGTTGGGCGACGGAGGGCCCGCAAAGAAGAAACACAAAGAAAAACCACCCAAAGAGACACCGTCACAGCCGAGGCAGCGTAGTGCCACCATTCCCAGGGGACGGCAGGAGACACGGCACCTGCATGGTGGGATCATACGGACCTGGACCTTGGGCTTGGGGGATGTTACCATAGAATCCCAGGATGGTTCGGGTTGGAAGGGACCTCAGAGCCCACCCAGTGCCACCCCCTGCCATGGGCAGGGACACCTCCCACTAGCCCAGGTTGCCCAAAGCCTAATCCAGCCTGGCATTGAACACCGCCAGGGATGGGGCATCCCCAGCTGCTCTCAGTTGCTCAGGGAAGTTGTTTTGTGTTGGAAATCCTGTTTGGCTCGGGGACTGCTAGCTCTAGTAAGGGCATGGGCTTGTCCTAAGCGTAAATTTAGAATAACCCCTGAGTGCACTGAGGAAAGGTGGAGCAGAAGAAGGGAAGGGGTTTGAAGGGCTCCGGAGACCTCTTTGCACAAGGAGGACTACAACCCTTGTTTCCGCACGAGGGCTGGATAGCTTCCCTCGTCACCCACTGAATGCCCAAAATGTGCCTGAAGAGGAAGGTGTAGGGTACGTGAAGAGGAAGGTGTAGGGTATGGGAAGAGAAAGGTGTAGGGTATCCGAGAGGGAAGGCCACCCAACGCCAAGGAGCCACCCAACGCCAGCCAGGGAATCCATCTCACCACGCACACGGGATTCCTCCAGGAGGAAATTTTCTTTCCCATCCCTGGGGTTTTTTCAAAAATCACCAGGACCATTTTTCCCAGAGTTTTAACCCAGGATTACCACAGATCCGATGTTCCCAGCCCAGCGGCCAGATCCTCAGCCCTGCCACACCACTTGCCTGTCCTCTGGCCTCTTGGTTCCTCGCTCGTACGCTGAGGACGGAGGGGACAACGAGTCTCTTCGTCTCTTCTTCTCTTTGCTCTGGCTCTGCCTCTCGGGATCCCGCTCTCTGCTCAGGACGGGGTTCTTCGGAGTAGGAGTCTGATCCCTGTGGCCAGCTGGCTCTCTCCCACGGTCAGCTGTTGGGGATAACGGGTAAAAGAGAGAAAAGTTTTAAAATTCAGAGTATTTTTTCTGTTAGTCAACAGAGTCTTCATTCAAACAAGATCGAGGTTGCCCTGTATCAGCCTCAGGGCTACATTCTGAATCACCCAGTGTTCAGACGATCCTCCCTGTCTACAGGAGCCGTTTTCAAGGAGTAGGAACACTACGAAGGCAGAGCCTCCCCTGACATCCCAGAGAGGGAAAATCAAGTGGTTTCATAGGAGTGGGAGCAATATATGGGAAAAGGTGAGTACGTACCGCTGTTCTCCTTCTCTGCTTGACTCTTCTTGGGGATGCGGTACACCTCCTGCAAAGCAAGGCACGGGCAGGGTCAGAGTTTCAGCCACTCCCAAGAACAACCCCAGTATCTTGGGGGCTGCAAGGATCATAACATGGTGCTAATAACGCAGCAATTCAATCGTCGTTTTAAAATAAATGGAAAAAAAGAAGAAATTTTTAAAAGGGGTCTCTTGAAACAAAGTTCTGCTTTGGGGCAGATTATTGCAGGGCTTTCTAGATATTGCCTCTGATCAGCACGTCAAGCTCGATGAGTTTATGTAATTTTTTGGGCCAAGTGCTACAGGCAGCGCTGCAGGATGGAAGCCGGCCATCCCACCCACGTGCGACGTGCACCTGAACGTGCAGCTCTGCTGGAACAGCAAACAGAAAATCTTTGCAATCAAACAAGCCACCCTCCAGGTACACAACTGTGCTTTTCTACCTCTGATTTGTCAGCCTGATCCCTGCCCTGGCAAACAGAGCTGTCCCCTAACCACACCGCGGTGATGAGTGTGTCCACCACCAACGCCTGAAGACCTCCCTGGTCTTCAAGACTGTTCGAGGCAGTGCTCGGAGGAGCAGGGAGTGGGACTGGATGATCCTTACGGGTCCCTTCCAACTTCTGTGATTCTATGACAGTCGCAGTTCCACCACGTTGGGGAAATAGGGGCTGTGCTGGTGGCCATCACCTGCTCACCAATCTCACGGGCTCCCATGGGCTATTCCCGGGCTTCTCCCAGCACCCACCAGCCTCACCAGGGATGGGGTTCCCCACGTTTTCCACAATGTTCCCCAAATCCGGCACTTCACGTCGGAGCACCCTGAGGGAAATGAGCAGGAGGCCACCTCCCACATCTGAGTAAAACCTTCCACCAAGCACCTACTGAAGGCTGCTGAGACCAGCCACCACCACCTACCACCCCTCTCCTGCAGCAGCCACCTCCCCACCCCACTGCTCTGNAGAAATGTTTCCCTGTGCGGGGGGTGAGGCAGTGGCCCAGGGTGCCCAGAGAAGCTGTGGATGCCCCATCCCTGGAGGGGTTCAAGGCCAGGCTGGATGAGGCTTTGGGCAACCTGGGCTAGTGGGAGGTGTCCCTGCCCATGGCAAGGGGTGGCACTGGGTGGGCTCTAAGGTCCCTTCCCACCCAAACCATCCTGGGATTATTTTATATCACCCAGGTGAGCATCAGGCACAGGGACACCCCCTGGAAGAAGCCTCACGCCCCAGATAACCTGCAGCTTCCAAAGAAACTCACTTTTCCCAGGCACTAAGCAGCCCCCCCTGCACCCCGTGGCTTTTTACATCCCTGTTTTGGCTCCGAAAGCTATTTTTATATTTTATATATATACACATAAGAGAATGTTTTGTGAGCCCCACATTTTGGCCAAAGCATGATTCCTGGTCCTAAGTCTCGCATTTCAAGCCAAGCTACGGTTCTTCCGTCCGTATTTCAAGGCAGGACACGATTCAGAAGCATCCCGTTACCCCGCTTGCTCCGTGCCGCGCTTGCGACTCCCAGCAGAGACGGCACCGCAGGAAGGAAGGGGAGCAGAGGAGCAAAGCAAGCAGGGGTGGAGGGTTGTGCTTTGGTAAAGAGACAGGTTATCCTTTGCAACGTCATGTTCTCGCAGCCAGAAACTATCTTCCACCTACACACGGATGGGACCCTACACGCTGCTGAACCCCAACAGCGGGAAGAACTCATCAACACCATCCCATTAACTTAATTAACATGACTGACCATCCAAATTCTGATAGTTTGGGAAAAAAAACTCATTTTCTTTTAATTCTAACTTGCAGCAAGCCCTTGCTCTGTTCCCTTCCTGAAGGAACGCAGTAGTTCCCAGGAACACCTCGTTATTGGCAGCAGAACGTGATGAACCCGCGATTTTCAGGTCTGAAAGTCCCACTTTTATTTTTTTAGGGGGAAAAAAAACCCCACAAACGTGCCCCACGGGCTAAGAAAATATTTTTTCTTTTGGTCTCAAAAATCCTGGTGGGGTCGGTTCACTGCAAAAGTGCTGCTGAAGGTTTTAAAAAAAAAAAAAAAGTGATTTTGGCCAAGATTTTCCTTTTTTTTTTAATTTTGCTTTTCCGTGGAGCTTGAACACAACGCAGCAAAGGTGCAGCTGGAGGTGTCTGCAAATACGGATGCTATGAGGCGTTACAGGTCTGTAAAAATGCCCTTTATTAATTATTCTTATTTATTTGCATTTTTCTACAGATCAAGCGACCCCAAATTAAGTATATTTTCAACTAAAGGCAAAGCCACGAGGCAGCAGCTCACCCATGGCTCACGCGGGAAGGAGCAGACCACGAGGTCATCTCCTCCAGCCCCAAAAGCACCCACCAGCGATGGGTTTTCTCTATTTATTCTCTCTCTGCCCCATCAACCCCCCCAAAAAAGACCATTCTCAGACACACCGCAGAGCAGCACGTTCAAAAAATAAACAGAGAAAGAAAATAAACAGAGAAAACCCAGCAGAAGGTGTGATGAGGAGCCACCAAGCCAGGAGATGATGGATGGAGCAGCCAGACAGCTCAAGGACCTCGCAGCAGGCAGGAGGAGGGAAAAGCCAAGCTCAACCAGCCTCCCCAGCTCCTGAAAAGATTCGTCCCATTAAATGGGAGGACGTAGAATGGGAATCAACTGGGAAAAAGGGTCCATGGGAAGAGGAGGAGGCCAGAGGCCACCTTGACCAAGTGGACGTGGCCAATGCTGCACTCTCCGCTCCTGCCATGCGGAGCTTTAGGTTCAACCACGACACTGAAAGCGGCTGAGGGCAAGAAATTCAGCGACTGCAACTCAACGGAGATATCCGAGTCTAAGCGGCGAGGTCAAAGACGGTTGAACGTGCAAAGGGCAAGAAAGCATCTCCCGAGGTGGGAGCATCTTCTTCTGAAAGACATGGCAGGGACCACAGGGTGAAAAGGGGTGAACCCATGGCAGGATCCGTCCCATCAAACTGGATTCATCTCAAGAAGGTCCAGATGGGCTCAAAATACAAGATAACGATGAAGCGGGGAGCGAGCTCCGTCTTGCTGGAGAGCAGCTACGGACCCACCACCGGTCTGGTGAAGATGGAGGCAGCAGAGCCTTCGAACCAACAATAAATGGAGGAATATGTCCAAATCGCTTCATGAAAACCAGATGGTGGTCAAAGCAGACTCAAGCCGGGGGGAAGTTCCCTCATTTTATTTTTGGAAAGGGAAGGCGCTGCCTTTGAGCGTGCATAGCTGCTAATCAACGCAACCCCCGCTAACAGAGCCCAAATGGCTCTCCACCTTCCGGAACATTTTTTAATGAGTTGCACAGAAAATTAAACACAGAAAAGTGATACAAGTCTGTTACAAACAAAAGAAATTTAAAAAAAAACCCAAAACAACAGGATTGAGGCTGTCCAGCTGCAGACACCAAACCAGCCTTGGCTTGAGAGAGGCAAGAACGCTGCAGAGCAGTCTCAAGACGCAAAGGACGCAGCAGTAGGAAAGGAAGATTGTGCCTAACGAAACCTCCAGAAATCTGTCCCTCAGCTGCCAATTATCGCGGATTTAATGGGACTAACGGGAGAAAACCAACGGACACCAACGATGGGCATGAGGAAACAACAGCTCAACGGGGCAGAGGCTCGTCTTGTGTCTGTGCCAACGCAAGCCCAGCTGGCGAAGGTGCGAGCGCTCTTCTCCGCCGACCTGTGCCAACCCCACCGGGTGCTTCACAACCTCTGGCACCCATCTGGGGACCCGGGACCTTTCTCCTGGGGCCAATGGGATGAATCCATCCACAGCCCACCAGAGCTCACCACGTTTCCTCAAAGCCAAGATGACCTGCAGACGTGTTGTCTCACCTAACTCTGCTCTGGAGCACTCTGAACTCGATTTGTTGAGGAAACCATGGAACCGAACCCATCCCCTCCCAGGCTGGATGCCCAACGCTCCAGCAGCCAGGGCTGGATCTCCTCTCCTTGCTCCCCTCCCTCCTGCCATGCTCCTTTCCTCTCTTCCCTCCACAGCTCCCCATCCCCTCTGCAGGAGCAAGAAGCTCCAACACGATGCCAAGGGATGGAGGAGAGCAAGAGAAAGGACTAACGCCACGACATCCCCGCTGGAAGGCCAAAAAAAACCCACCACAAACAACAGCCTGGCCGCTCACCAGTGCCTATTGTCTCCACAAACTATTTCTTGCTCTAAGTTATAACAAATTATAAACCTCTGAATTACAGCATGCCATGTGCGTGCCGGAGGAAGAGCCAGTCGCTCCAGGACGGCTCGTCTGGGAGCAGGAGAAGCAGGAGCAGCTTCACGGGGCTGTCCTAGCAAGACATATCCGAGTGATTCGGAAAAACTGTCTCAGGGGAAGGGGAAAGCTCGGTTTGCCTGGGTCACGGGCTCGGCTATCCCTGTTCAGGCTGATAATTAAGCTCACGGATCGGGCGCTTTCATTGCCAAAGAGAAAGTCCACCTTGGCCAAAACTGGGGTAACATCTCAGCCTGGAATTCCAAGCCACTAGAGGCGAGAGGTGTCCAACTAAAATGTTTTAAACCCAAGATATTTGGCTCTTTCAAATGGCTTTTCTTAGAAAAAAGATCTTCTCCAACTCATAAGGGCAAGATCCTCACAGTTGCAGCTCCTACCCGCTCCCTCCCCAGAAGGTGAGGATAACCTCTGCCCACCTAGGGGTGGAGGAAGATGCCGAAAGCTCAGTCCCGCCTACACCCAGACCACGCTGGGACGCTGGGATGTTCTGCAGCAGTCAGCGCTGCCGTGCTGGTTGTGTTCACGCAGCACTCATCAGGCGGCAGAGCACGTAGGTTTGCTACGGGACAGATTTTAGAGGTGTAACGGGTCATCACAAGAAGCCTACAGCTTGGGTGGTGGAGCTGTAGGACCTCAAGGCCCTACTTTGATGTAAACGGAGATGAAACCCTGATGGCCAGACCACCTGAAATGCCAGAACTACTAAAGCCCATGCTATGCTTGAAACCAAACATGCTCTCCTGTCCCTCAGCCTTAGCTGCCGGAACATAAGCCATCAAAAGGACGTTGAGAAAACCTTGCCATGTTCAGCAGTGCTGACCCTACTGCTTGTTCCTGCGATGCCAAGAGGGTAGAGCAGTGGGTCTGTTGGCCATGACGCCATGTGTCACCTCCATCACGGGTCTGGCTGCACGGACCGGTCCACAGAGCCTTACCTGAGTGCATTCCTCCAGCCGGAGCGGGCTAAGACGCCTGGAAGAACCATGTTGAACCACCACCTGTGCCCTTGCTGGGTGTCCACCAACCAGCCCTTGCCACCCGGAGCAAGTTTTCAGCGTGGGGAACGGTACGCACCGCTTCCTTGGAGAGTGGGAACGGCGGGCACAAGCCCAGGCTGAAAACTTACTCCGCTGAAGAGTGCGAGTGTGTGCTGTGATGGGTGTGTAGCAGTGGCCAACACTCCTCGTGGATTAAGGAGTTGGAGTGTGCGAGCCCTGCAAGTTGAGGACTTACAAGTCCTGTGTATAGAGGTATAGAAGAAGAGAGCTCACTTAATCCTTTCATGCCAGGAGTTGGGATTTTCCCGGAGCGACGTCCATTGGCGGCAATGGATGCACCAAAAGAACGTCGGCATCAATGAGTTAACCACCTCTGTCCTCTTTTCACCTATTACATTGCTCATCCAGCTTCCCAACCATCTTCCCGTTTCTTCACCGTGTACGCACGCTATGTCCTCTCCCTTCTTCAGCACGGAGTTGAAAATGGAGTTGAGAAAAGGAGACCCATGGTCAGCTCCTTGCTGCCCTGAGAAGCTGGATGGAAATGGTTGAAATTACAAGGGGGGTCATCAGCAAGACTGGAGAGGACACAGCTTAAGTTACGAGGTTTCAGACCCTCCCGCCCTCCCCATCCAGCGCCAGATTTGGAAGATGTTCCACCACTCAACACAAGACCAGCTTGTAAAAGCTTGGAAGCCTTGGAGAAGGCACCTGGCTCTCCTGCCACTGGGGTGACCGTGTTTTCCCAGGTGACCAGCTATCCCCCTTCCATCTAAAGCATCTGCTCTTTCAGACATCGGCCACCTCCGGTCTGGGCTATGGTGGCACGCGGCATCTTAAAAGGTGACAGTCGGACAGAAGCAGTTAACTCTTAGTGCCAGAAGTCCGGGACAGAATTCATCCCCAGCTCACAATTTCCTCAGGAATGTTTTACAACAGAAGAAATGAGTTGGCACAGATCCATGGCATGATTCTGCTTTTTTGGGTTGGGTTTGTTGGGATTACTACAGATCCATGGCATGATTCTGCTTTTTTGGGTTGGGTTTGTTGGGATTACTACAAAGGTAAGGATGGTGAGATGCAAGCCCGTCCCTAGGACCAGAAGCGCATGCTGCATCGGGCTATCAGCATCCTTGCAAAGACCCGAGGTTAATTAATTAATTACACGAGAACACACAAAGGATGTGAATCCACATCTTAAACAGCAACGGTGGCGGGTCGTGACCCCACAGCCTGCCCAGGGCTTCAGCAAAGCTCTCCAGATACCCAGGGCTGAGCTCCTCCAGGCTCCGAGGAAAGCACATGCCTCGGCGTTAAACGACACTGTCGGATCAAAATTGGTCTCAAACCAACGTTGGGGAGAAGTCACTCCTTCTGCGACACTCCACCCTTCCCATCAGTGCTTTTAAACTCCAAGTTTTGAGTTTAAACGCTGCAGCACGTGGTTCTGGAAGTGAAGATGGCTGGTTGCCAAGAGGAGACGGGACCTGGATCGTCCAAACCAAGTCCGTCTGCAGTGCAGGACAGAGATTTGCCTTTTCTCTAGATCAACCCCTGGTATTAGCAATGGATTTAACCATAAACTCAACCTGACGGTGTCACTTCAATAAAGAAAATCATGAGGCCACGCTAATTTTAAAGAGTCTGCAAATTAAAATCTAGTAGACGATGCACCACTTGGTAAAGAGGGGAAGAAAAAACCAACCCACAAGCTGACGTCTCTACAGAAACGTGGTTTTATTTGCGCAGCCAAGTCTCACCTCTTCTCCCACTAAGATTTACGGCACTAATGGCTATGCTCACACTCTGCAAACGTTCAAGAGTATCTGATTCTTCTGAAAAATTCTGAGATGACGGTAAGATTTCTCTTAAGACTTCTGTAAATCTCTAGATAAGTTTTAGAAACATTCATGTTTGTAGGTGTGGTCGCTGAACGGTACAAGAGAAGGTTCATGGGCTCATGCTGTGGTCTCCTCTGCCTGTGCATGGCACTGCCATACGCCTATCACCTGTTATTTTATTATAATTTGTTATATTATGTATTATATATTATATTTATTAGCCTCTTCTAAATCATTACTCATCAAATTCAACGGGTAAAATCAACTCTTCAGCTATATGATGCATCATAAAACATAAATTGCCCTAAAGAGTACTTCCCATAACTAAAACTCTGCGGACGCTTGATTAAAAGAAGGGCAGAAGACCCTCCAGGACCTTCCCCACCACGCCCACACCGTGCCTGAAGCACAGCAGAGCCTTTGCTTCCTTTGTTGGATCCTCAGCAAACGCTGCTTTAAATTTATTTAAGTGTAAAAGCAACTTAAAGGCTCCCACCTCTCTTGCTCTCAAATATAATGTAAGGAATTACAAATATAAGTAATTATTCTATAAAAATATTATAATATATAATGATTCTACATCTAGTAAGGATTATAATCATACAGGAGCAGCAGATGGATGAGGACTTTCCAAAGACCTAAAGGAACCCCAGGAAACACGTGAAGCGTCGAGTGGCGAGTTACTGGAACATCATCCTATGGCCCAGTGAAAAAAGCTGTTGGCTGACCATCAAGTGGCCAAGTTGGCCACCTCCATTGCACGGGGACAGGGACCCGATTCTGGAGGAGCCCACAGCCACCAAGCCCTTTTCTTGAAGAAGGTTGAGGAAGACCTTGATGGCAGTGAAACCGTGAGCATCTGCATACTCTAGTTGTCTCTAAAAGCCCAATTAACACCCACAAATCTGGGTGTTAATTTACCTGGTCTAAACACCAACCGCCAACACCAAGAGGCTGACCCAGCACCACTACCATCAAGAGAACGCGATACAGCCAACAGACCGCTTCCTGGGGGCTCTATACATTGCAGACGAAAAGCTGACATTACCAGGACAGGAAATGCTGACGATGTTGTGATAACTGAGTTTAAGACTAGACAGTCCATCAGTTCGTGTCAACGTTGATGGATACTGCGCCACTTCAACCAAAAATGCTTGGGGCACTGTCGTTAGGCTCTTTTTCTGATCAGCTGAGAAGGGAATTTCAATCCCTTAGAGCTGCCCTCCCCCTGAACAGCCTGAAAAATAACAGGGTGACTTGTGGTGCCCAAACTGACCTATCTGCCATTTCCAGCGTGCAACGCACCGACACCTGGAAATCTTACTGTAAGTCCCGGCCAGGGCAGCTGGCAATGAAAGGTTATAGAGAGAAAGCACTTGGAGAAGCCCCTTTGCACAGAAAAGGCAACCTTCGTTAGCAAACACTCACCAACAGGACAAGAACTTGGACTCATTTGTACCAAACCGCAAAATCTGCATTTTCCTGAGCAAGAGCAGAGGTGCTGTAGCTGCACGTAGGCGTCTCTTACCTTGAGCTCCTTCCAGCTGTCGAGCAGCCTGCTCGCCAAATCGCTCACATCCACTATTTTGTCTGTTTGTTCTTGGCTTCTCTCGCTCTCAACGTCGGATACGCCTTCCTCTTCATCTTGAGACGGCGTTTCCATCGCGATGGGCTCTTCCAGCTTCGCGCTGTTGCTTTCTTTCCCCTCTGCTTCAGGCTCAGCCTCCAGCTCCGCAGTTTGGGGTTTGCTGCTCTCCACCGGCGCATCGACGGCAGGTTTGATCTCCTGCTGCTGCTGCTCCTCCGACACCTCCATCGGGGCACCCTCCAGCTGGTCCAGGTCCTCTTTGCCCTCCTTCCCTTCCAGCTCGCTGGTTGTATCCGAGATGGCACTGTCCATGCTGTTTTCACTTATAATTTTCAGCCTTCGAAATACCAGTTTCTTTGGGGTGTCGGTGTCACCTTCAGTGCTCTGTTTGATGGAAAGATCGGGCGTGTTGAGCGGCGTGTGAGCCCGGGAGGTGTTCTCGCTGGAGTAGCCATCGCCTTCGCTGAGCTGCGGGACGGCCGTCTTGGTCTGAGCCCAGCGCTGGATGATGGGAAGGACTTTGCTCTCCTCCAGCATGTTCTTGGTAGGGATAGGCAGGAGCTCGAGTGTCTTCATAATCTAATCGCAAAAGACGAAAAAAAAAATCACATTGTTAGAGCTGTTAGAATTGAAAGCCATTGGAAAAATTTCCTTTTCTCAACAAGGGGCAACTCTGAAATATCGCTGTGACAGTGACAGGATGGGGACAGTGGCGTTCCGTCTCAAGGCTGGAACTTCTGTCCAGAGTGGGTGGAAAACAGTGAGCATAACTATTTAGCAATTAAACTAATTGAGCAAACTGATTCTGAAGAGTTCAGATGCTTACGGCTGCTCATACCCCTTCCTAGAGCAACCAACGCCAAAATACCGCAGTTGGATGTGCCACGTGGAAGAAAACCTGATCGGAAACATTAAGATGCATCAGCAGTCAAAAGAGAAGAGATTGACCCAAAAAAGTTTGCAAACTAATACCAGGAAAGCTTTTCCCTCACTTGAGAGAGGGGTATATTAAAAAAAAAAAATCATCATGCTTCGGAGCAACTAGCATGCCACTAGGGAGNGAGAGAGGGGTATATTAAAAAAAATGCCACTAGGGAAGTTTCAAACCCGAGGGAATGACCGACCTCCAGCTGCAACTTGAGGTTGTTGGCGGTGCTTCCTCTGCCATCGCCCAGCTCCGTCATCCAAATCCAGAGGAGAGACAAGCCGTGACACTCCAGGAAGGACTTCAGGCAGGACTGCGAGTGCGTGTTCTGGACAAACCAAAGTTACAGAGAGTCCGTGAGAACGGTCAGAGACTTAAAACCACTTTGATTTCCACGGGTTAACGAGGCTAACTGCTCAAATGGGCTGGTGCTACCCGTCAAACTCAGGGCAGAAGCCAGAATTAGGCACCTGCCAAGATCAGGGCAGGTCTAACGTCATCGAAGCAGCTGTAACTGCTGGGTTTGGGGCAATGACGCCTGCAGCAGGACCGGCAGAACTGTCACCCGCTGGGCAGCTCGTACTGTGGCATAAAACTCCATGAGATGATGGGCTGCACAGAAAACTGGCTCTGGAGTCAGAGCTAAAAACGCAGGATCATCTTGGACATGGGACAGCTGAGATTTGAAGCTGACGAACTACTCGTTTAGTCTCTAAACCCTTTTTTTTCTTCTAGAAAGGGACATTTTGTATCACCACTCAGGCTGAGTATATAAAATATTAAAAAAAAAACAAAAACACCCCCAAAATTTAAAAAAAACCCAAAAAATAAAATAAACAATCCCAAAAGATACAAAAAAGACACAAAGATACAAAAAAGGGTGCAAAAAAAAAAGATACAATAAAAACCCAACCCCCCCCAAAAAAATACAACCTCCCCCCAAATATAAACCAAGCAAAGAGTGGAGATGACACATGATCTAGAAACCAAGCAGAACCCCTTGGCTCATGCTCGGGATGCTGGCACGAGTGCCAGACCTTCCTCCCGCCTTCCCCCTCTTCCTCTACCGAGAGCTCCAAGGACACCCCCCTGCCGGGACCGGTTCGTCCCCTCCAGCTGGCCCCTCCTCACCTGTATGAGTTTGAGGCAGGTGAGCTTCTGCTCCAGCGTTTCGATGCGAACCATCAGCCGGGACAAGCTGAGCACTTGGTTCTTATCCGAGAGCCCCTCTCCGTTCTCCAGCAGCGCCTCCAGCTCCCCATCCACCTACCAAAGGAAACCAACGCTCAGGGCGTGCGACGGGCAGAGATAACCCGTCCCCTCGGCTTCGGGAGCCAGGAGAAGCCTCTCCCGAGCCATTTGCCCATACAGAGCAGAACCCTGGCTTTCACTTGGCTCGGCATGGCTGGGTCTCTTTTATCTGGACTATTATGGTTTGTTTTCTCAGACCCACCATTCCCACCAGTTGCGTTTATACTGGGGACAGAGGGCGGCCAGTTGCGTGCACACAACAGCCGGGAATTCCCCAACATCCGTTTTCCCGACGGAACGGCACGTTTCTGACGTCTGCATCCAACACCATGCGGAGAAAATCCCAGGCGTGGGCAGGAAAATGCTCCCAGTTGGAAATTTACTTTTCACAAAGGCAAACAGACGTGCACCAGGAGATGAGCTTTGAATCTTTAACCACCTCACTGGTATTTCCAATCTTTACACCCAGAGGCGTATTCCTCTCCAGAATTTAGCTTTCTGATCAGTGCCACCAACGAGCATTTTAAAAGCGTTTATAAATGACTTATCAATAATTCCTTGGCTTCCTGCCTCTCCAATACAATCAATAAAAATGAAGCTGGCGTTCTCAAAGGTAGCTTCTCCCAAAAGAGCAGGTAACAAACAATTAAAAAATATAAAAAAGGAAAAACCCCTTTGGATTGCTTTGCTCGGACTTCTCTGCAGTTTCCTGCATCTACCATGTGAGCCCACCACCGGCATGGCTCAGAACAGGATGAAAAGCTATAAAAAGACTGAAAAAAAAGGTCTGGATTTAAGTGACATATTTCATTCACGTCCGTCTGCGAACACAACTGTGACCGGAGTCAGCACAAACACAACACGTTCGTACAAGTTCCTCCTGGAAGCTGACTCGCCTCGAGGCCAAAGCAATTAAAAAATTGAAATTTCGCATCCCAGCCCGGAGACGGCAAACATCTGCACGCCTTCAGCTGTCAAAATTCAGGGGGTGTCCTCAACGGCAGAGCCAGTATTGCCCGTCTTCCACCAATGGTTAAAAATGATGCAATAGAAACCAGATTTTTAAAGCCCCGGAGAATTTAGGGGAGAATTTCGTATCGATGACCAGACATCGTACCTGGGAAAGTCTCTCTCTGGTGGGACTTTCTGCTCAGTTACCCAGCGGAAGAAAATACAGATTTAATTAAAAGTGCAAGAAAACACAAGTGTTGAGAGCCCCTATGAAATAAAATCATATAAATACATTAAAAGCCTGAACCTCAGGGTGATTGTGGGTTATTGATCCCCGAATGAAATTATAGAGGTGACCTGGAGACTCCCATCACAGTGAGGATGAAGCCCAGGGCCAGCCCTCGGTTGCTGCTACACTCAGAAATAAATCAAAGCACACACACAAGGGAGAACCCACTCACCGAGTCCTTCTTCCGGGACCGTTCCTTTTTCATCTTCCCCCCGGCGGCGCGGATGCTGACCCTGTTCTCTCCTCCCAGGTACCCGCGGCAGTTGGCCGAGCCGCAGAAACATTTCTGAGCCTCTTTGCTGTCGGGGGCAGAAGCAAGAGAGCGGTTTGAGGACAGATCAGCTGCTTTCACAGCGAGTTATTCCACCTCACTCTGAAGTGCATCCTCAGATGAAAAGGACAAAAGCTTCTCTGCACGGTGAGGCTGCTGCAAACTCCAACCAAGTCTTTATTTCTTACATAGATCCTACCTTGGAAATCAAAACCTGCTTCACTTCCAGGCTCTACTTGTGTCAAGAGCCAGAAAGTGGAGCTGTTGGGTTTGCAAACTTCTTACCACACATTGCAATTGATACAGGAATTTTCCCTATGAATATATAATCAAGATGATAGATTCACTAGGAAAAAGGCTCGCATCTCATAGCTCAAAATAAAGAGTGGGCTGAGGATTCGTGGAAGGCGTAAATCCAGGCGGAAGGTGGTGTTTGCAGATACACGGCCAGGGAAAGCAGAAGGGAGAGAAATTCTGTTCTGGTCGGGCAATACTTCTACAAAGCCTCTGGATTTGCTACTTGACATCCCACCAGTTTTAAAGTAGACACCAAAAGTGCTTGGGAGAACGGGGGGGTTGGAAATGTGAATAATCCACCAGAGGAACGTGGCTCTGCAGTTGGAGCGGTAAGAACCTGGGAAACCCAATGGTGGGATCCTCTCTGACGCAGAACCCCAGCCCAGGAACGATGGCCAAGAGATCAGAGCTGGAAAACTCCAGTGAGACGAGAGTAGCTTCACAGAACTCAAATATCTGAGATATCGAAATGAACCAATATAGCAAAATGATTCCCCATCAGAGGAAAACCTGATAACGAAACCCCAATGATGCTGGCTAAGCCATACACAGACAAAAAATAAAATTACAGGTGTAGAAACCACGTATTATCAGCTTCAGGGATATTCCCACGTGCCTAGAACTCAAGCCTTGCTGCAAGAGCAATGAGAGGGGCTGAGGCTAAGTTTGTTCCAGGAACAGCGAACTGACACTTTAACAATTTACTAAAAACCCTGCGCACAGGAAGAGCTGCAGAAGGCAGGATCCAGACGGAAAAGGAAGAGACGCTCCTTAACAAAAGCCTCAGGATTATAAGAGGGATCTACAACTAATCTCGTAATTACAGGCTGCCTGAAGCCTGTCGGACGCTGTTTTGAGCTCATCACAATCAAGAGAGGGAAATACTTTGCCGCACACCTGGACAAGCAGTAATATAAAAATATCGGGTTTGGAGAAGGGAGCCAAAGGCCAAGCTGG
Organism: Syrrhaptes paradoxus; assembly: GCA_013400615.1. Classification (NCBI taxonomy): domain Eukaryota; kingdom Metazoa; phylum Chordata; class Aves; order Pterocliformes; family Pteroclidae; genus Syrrhaptes; species Syrrhaptes paradoxus. The sequence goes on along the minus strand of VZTO01009652.1, from coordinate 85,935 downwards.
AGCTTGCACACCTGCACCCCTGGAGAGGGACAGGAAGAGGGAACGTGCTATTTGTTGGGGTTTTACAGCTCTGCAAGTATTTGCAAAGTCGTAAAACAGGGGTGGGTGGGTAAGAAGAGGCATTATCTCAGAGTATTGCAAAGGCTGGAGCTTGGGTAATTCATAATTAGACAGAGGGAAGAAATAAGATAACGATCTGGGAAATTTCCACTGGGGAGAGAGTGAAGCAGAACAAAAAGGCAATAAAGTAACACTGGGAAAGATGTTAAATCCATGGGAAGTTCCTCTCCTCATCTCTTGTGTTAAAAACTTTATGCAGGTAACTTTTTATATAGTTGCATCCCAGTTCATTTCCACTTCTGTGCGACGAGGCTCTGCAATGGTTTGCTTCAGAGCATTGAAACGTACCCGTATCTCTGGAACTGGTAATCGAACGTCAGCTCTGAGCCCGACGGGACGAGTTTGGTGGTGAAAAATCCAACCCTGAGCTGCCCGTTCACAGTCCACTAAAGGAAGGAAAAAGCAAAATGAGAAGAGTTATTGCAAAAGCCGGGCTTGACTCTGGTTTTGCTTTAAATTAAACAAGACTAAACTTGCTTTAAACAAGACTAATCCTTCAAGCAGCATCACTGAGAAATTAAAAATTTACGAACGGGTTGGGCATTACTTGCCCATCCCAAAAGCAGCTGTTTCCACTTCACTAAGTTACAATAAAACCCCAAACCAGAGAGACGGAACGATAAAGGAGAAACACTTTTCACCAAGTCACGGGGCCGCGGAAGCGAGCGGCTTCGATCCAGCAGTTTACCTTTTGCGTCTCGCAGTTTGGTTCACAGCTGTGGTTCATAAAACGAGAGCAGTTTCCTTTCTGGGTAGCGTCGATTATCTGAAAAGAACCAACAGAGTGAGGCAGCCTCCTTCCCTCCGCACCACGCGGACGTACAAAGCAGGAGAGCTACGGACACCGTGGGTTTGAACACAACCCATGCACAAGTCACCACCCTCTCCTGCCCCAGCTGCCAACTTTAATTGGTTTGGAGAATGGGTTTTATGATGATATTAAGTGCTCCCAAAAAAAAGAAGAGCATTAAGCGACTCGCACGTGGTTCTTAAGTTTTCATTACAGGTCAATGCAGAGTTTTGCAGTTGGGACCCTGAATTTTTAATATTGGGTTTTGACCCTCTGATACGTGGTACAACGACGATGAGGGCTGGGGAAGCCAAACAGCTCTGCCAACGCATCCTCCTTGAATCGAAACATTGCCTCCTGGATCCCTGCGTCCTCCCTTCCAGCAGTGGGAACACTCCCCTGTGCCCCCTTGTGATCAGCAATCCCATGGCAGCTAAAAAAAGGGTTTATTTTGGGGGAAAAAATGAGGGAAAAAATGAGGAAAAAAGCACTCGGAGTATTTTTAGCTCATTAAGTGTAAAGCTAACCAGACCCAAAAAGTCTTCACAGACAAGACAAGCAGAACAGGGCATTAAATTCCTATTTCTACCCTTTGTTCTCAGCTAGAGAGGGTTGACTGCCCAAGGTAAGCAATGCTGCGCCGCAGCTCCGCCACCCCATAGAGCTGGAGCAAAGATAAATAATTAAGAACTTGTGGTTTATAAATATTTCAGTGACAGCAATCCTGCATGTCGGGACTAAAAATGCTCCAATTTAACACAGGTCTGTGAGCAGGGGAATTGAGGAAAGGCCGTTTCTTGGTGGTTTTTCTAGACTGGTTGACTTGGGCACCCAAGAAGGTTGAGTTGGGCTTGAGGCATCTCCCCAGGCTGGTTTCTCCCCAGCAGGGATCAGCTGGTGCGGAAGGGATGAGCCAAACTCCACCCGGGACAACCCCTCCTCTCCAGGGACCGGGGATACAGTTAAGCTACAAGACTCCAGTTAAACCAGGTGGAAACCAAGCAATGGATTAAAAAAAATACAATTTATGACAAGACAAAGGCAGCCTATGCTTTCTTTCCTTAGGAAACGATTTCTAATAGACTCGGGATGTTGCTCAGCGGGTTCACGGGGAGTTGGCACCGCACAGAACCAGTGCTGAGCCCCGCCAGCCTCCTCCGAAGCCAGGCACAGCGATCCCACTGCTCACCTCGTCATTCTTCAGGGCCATGAAATAATAGTGAATGTTCTTGTTCCGGGCATATTCCTTCACGCGAGCCTTGAACTCTTTGTGATCCAGCACTTCTCCGCAGTATTCCAAGACAAAAGTGTTGCTGCAAAGGCCAAGAGGAAAAAACCATCACTCCACTTCAACCCCCAGGGAAGAGAAAATAACTGCTGCCATTATTGTACACCTTCATCTCGGGCAATTCTCATTAATTTATTTTTTTACACTATCACATGGGTACATAGGTCACAGCAAAAAGCCCAGATATAGAAAAAACGCCCCACCTCGAGGAGGGTTTATGGAGCAAAAGAACAAGACCCTGCAGGTGATGTGAGGAGGAAGATAAGGAGCGTTAAGAGAAGGTGCTGCCTGGTGGGTTTCCCCAATGGAAATGGAAAACCTGCCTGAACCTCGCTGCTCTGGTGGGTGAAACGAGGGGTCAGTAAAACATCCCTTTTAACTGTAGGAAAGGTGAATTTTAAAGCAGAGATGGAAGAGAACATCTAGTTATCCTAAGCTCAGACACAAACCTCGCAGACTGCCAGGCTTTAAACCCTCCCGTTTACTGCGATGCATCGTGAAACAGCCTCGATACCCGTCCTAACTTCTCCCTTGCTTAACATCCCCGTGAAGCCTTCAGCTCTTCCCTTGTGCTTAACCCAGACAGCACCAGGAAAGCAAATGTCCCTGCCCAGCTCCACCCGGACCGACCAGTCAGTGTTCGGGCAGCTATCAGTCGCCCCATCTCCTGCCCATCAGGCACAGGACCGTGGTGGCCTCCCAGTGCCGCCCCCAGCTCTGGGGTCCTGAGCACAGGACAGACACGGAGCTGCTGGAGCGGGGCCAGAGGAGCCCCGGAGATGGTCCGAGGCTGGAGCAGCTCCCGTGCGAGGACAGGCTGAGAGAGTTGGCGGTGTGCAGCCTGGAGAAGAGAAGGCTCCGGGGAGACCTTCCAGCACCTTCCAGTGCTGAAAGGGGGCTACAGGAGAGATGGGGGGGCTCTGGATCAGGGGGTGCAGGGACAGGATGAGGGGGAACGGGTTTAAGCTGAAAGAGGGGAGATTTGGATGAGAAATCAGGAAGATTTTTTTTATGATGAGGCAGGTGAGGCAGTGGCCCAGGGTGCCCAGAAAAGCTGTGGATGCCCCATCCCTGGAGGGGATAGAACCAGAGCGTGTGCTCCTCTGGCACAGTGTAGGGATGGAAAAGGAGGGAAGACGGATTAAAACCAAGATGAAACGACAGCAAAACTGTCCAAAAACCTAACAAGAAGAGAGCAAAACCAGAGCAGCGGGAGATCCACCATGCAATTAGCAGATACGTACGTACTGACGGCTGGAAGGGACACCTGACAAGGACAGCACACAAAGCTGGGAGAACCTCAGCAAATCCCCAAACGCCAGCGAAACGAAGAGAACGCAAGGCACTTATTTTCCCTTTGAGGGAGGAAAACAGCATGAAGGGTGTAATCCAAAGAGCAAAGGCTTACGATGGCAGGTCTTTGGCAGCTCGCAGCCCCCAGCCTTTCTTCTCAGTGAGGATCACTTCAACATCGGCATGCTGCTTCTTCTGGAAGCGCCTGTTGGAGCAGTAGTCGCCGTTTGGGCACCTGGAAGAACTAAGGGAAGGAAACGGAACAAATCAGTTCCCAGCAGCGATGACAGAAACGGCTCAGATGGGAAATAGATACCAAGGAGCCGTAATAAATTCAGTGTAAAACCTTCAAATGAGTTTTGCTATAAAAAGCATAACCATCTCACTGCCAACACGCAATTTATTTCTGGAAGGAAGATAAAAACATTTGGAATGCGAATGCTGCTGTACGTCAAAATCGTACAACCAAACTGGGAGGAACCGGACATGTTTTTATGGGTTTTTCCCCCACGATATCCCTTCCCCTCCATCTCCTGTCTGGGTTATTAAATTAAAAACAAAGGGCAGGGCTTCTGCCAGGTGATTCCTCTCCTTCCACCCCAGGAGGGTGCCCCATCCCTGGAGGGGTTCAAGGCCAGGCTGGATGAGGCTTTGGGCAACCTGAGCTAGTGGGAGGTGTCCCTGCCCATGGCAGGGGGTGGCACTGGGTGGGCTTTAGGGTCCCTTCGCACCCAAACCATTCTCTGATTCTAAGATCACTCTGCACCAGCCAGGGAAAATGAGAGTATACGGACGTCCAGATTCCTCTAGCGGCTCCCAAGCCATCCCATGGACACCACCACCCAACTCCGCACCCCCCAGAACACTCCTTACCACTCGATCATGAGCAGGCGATTCAGACAGTCCTCTCCACAAGCCACCTCCCCCTGCGCTCGCTCCTCTTTGGAGAGGGGAGGGCACTCGCACAGCATCCGCTTAATGTCCCGGTGAGACTTGTTCTTCTTCCTGTCGAAAACAAGCCAGCGAAACACAGGTTAGGCAGCATCAGGGAAGAGAAACCACTCCTCGATCTTTGTCAGTTGTTACAGGAGGAAATTAATTTATTATCTAGAAACCAGGCGTTTGGACCGATCACAGTTGGACACCCACAGACGGTACCGGGATAACCGAGGACGCTAGGTTGGAGCGATGACTTTCCGACCACACAAGACCGTTTCCCAGAAAGCCATCCCAGGATATTTATCTTTCCTGCCTTCTCCTCAATAGCCACAATCCAACTTCACTTTCACTGGAGACGTGCACATGCACAGGCACCTACAGCCAGAGGAAGGACTCAAACTCCTTCATTTTGTCATAGAAGAAGCCAATTTCCAGAAAATTCAGTTCCTGATTTTTCTACACAGAGGCTTTCACCCTATGTAGCACCAGCTCTAGGATAAACCTCGACCAGCCTCTCATCAAACACTGTATTGTGTAATCATATGTGATACTACGGAGACAATCTCCAGAGACCCCTTCCAGCCTCAGCCACTCTGCGATATCCATCTGGGCTTGCTGATCCAAACACCAGGAGAAAACCTGTGTCGTAAAATCTTAACGTATAAACCACGAGATGAGCCCACGGGCCACTGTGAAACAGCTTTATTGGAGGGTCCAGCTGCATAAACCTCTGCTTCACTGTCACAAAAGATGATGAGAAAGAAAACAGCAGTTACAGAAAGGTAGGGCATCAACGGCAGCTACGGATATTCCAGCTGCCGTGCTGATCAGGGAAACACTTTGGAGCGCAGATTCCAGCAAGACAAAAAAAAAAAAAACAAAAACCTGGATTGAAATAAATCGCAGGTTTTATCTGCAATAAGTGGTTGATATCCAGACTCTGAATCAAGGATATCTTTTAAAACACACCTATTAAATTTTAAAAAGCTACTTTAGTGAAAAAAAAAGATAAAGCCTTAAATGCTAAAGCCCCAGGACACGACGCCCAACAGGGTTGAAACACGTGCCCAGCATCATCTCCCTTATGAGCAGCTTTGTCAGACATGGGGAACGCGACGTCCCTCCCCGTTCCTCCAAATTATGCCAGTTTGGCCGTTTTAAAAAACAGCTATCCTGGAATCAAACGGAAGTTAAAATCTAAAATTCCTAGAGGCAAGGAAAAATAAATAAAAAAGGGTAAGAAAGAGCAGTTACCTCTCTGTCAAGTACACGTTCTCCTCGATAAGGTCGAAGTAGCAGGGCATCTTGCCTTGCTTGGCAAACTCCTTCCAGCGCTGGGGGTCCCTGAAGTCGTCCATGATGCACAACCGCCCGACCATGGAGGAGTCCTGCGGTGCCGGCTCCACCTGCTCCCCCACCTCCTTCTTCTTCTCCCTTGAGTCCATGTCGCTCTCCGAGTCGCTCTCCAACTCCGGGCGTCTTTTTTTTGGTGGACCTCGTTCTTTCATATCATTTTTTTCCAAAACCTTCACCTCCTCCTTCTTCTCCCCGCTGGGCACCGGCTCCTTGGTGGAATTGCTACTGATCTCGTGCGCCTGCACCGAGCCTTTTTCTTTCTGTCCGGGCACCGGGAATTTATTCGAGGGGCTGGGAAAATGAGGTTTGCACTCAGCATCCCAACGGTCATCCTCTTCGTACTCCTCGTGATCCTCCGTTAGAGAATCGGGTACTTGCCCTTGCATTCGTTCGTAATTAACCGCCGAAGGTCTGCTAGCACACCGCGCGTCCCAGTAACCATTGCCCTGCCAGTAACTCTGAGAGCCGCTGTACGCTCCTCCCGAGCCCGGCTGGTAAACGTAGCCCGAGTAGACCCCAAAGCTGCTATCTGGTTGCTGGTAGGTGCTACTGGGTTTCTCCGTCTGGGAAAAGTCCCAGCTCACACCACCCACATCCTCTGGCGTATGAAAACCATCCAGCCTGGAGAACTCTCCAAGAGCAGACTGGTCAAGCCCACCCTTCCCTTGCCTGCTGTCCGGCTTGGAAGAACTCATCTGGTGTCGGGATTTATCGGCACTTTCAAAGCTCTCCGGCAGACAAAACGGCTGCTCGTCTTGTCGGCCCATCGGTCTCCCAACAGACACCAGCTCCTTCAACATCATCCTCTCGTCCGCGTTGGGTTTGCCGTGGGAGTCTGCCATCAGGTCTGCCTGGCTCGTGCTGTCCACGCTGTCACTCTGCGGCTGGCACGGGTCTGCCCGCAGCTCCTCCGGCTCCTTCCTGCCGAGCTCGGTAGAAGTTGCCAAACTCTTCTCCAACCCTCTAGGAGAACACCTGCTCTCTACTTGTGCTCCACCTTTACTCGACATATCCTCTTCATAGTAGGGTCGACTGGGCTCCGGTCGCTCGTCGTCCCACTGGTCAGAGAAGCGCCGGTTGCCCTGGCTGCTCCGTGAGGAGCCGGGGCTGCTCTCTTCCACTGGGATGGTGGAATTTTTTGGTACCACCACAACAGACTGCAGCCGTTTACGCGGCGCGCCGTCATCAGAATCCGAGTCTTCAGTGTCGCTGTCATCGCTGCCCCCCTCGCTATCGCTCTCCCCCGTGTCGGAGTAATCGTCATGGCCGGCAGGAATAAATTCAGCGGCGTTGCCGCTGCTGTCACATGTGGGGGCTTGAGTTACCGTCTCCGTTTCTTCTGCAGTGACGATGACATCGCAAGAGGGAAACAAGGCGTCTGGAAAAGTCACCAAGGGCTCGCTTCCCTCGTCCTTCTCAGTTGATACGTCGGGACACCGATCTCCCAAATCATCCAGCCCAACTCCCTCGGTGGAAACGGCACTTTCCTCCACGACCTCCTCTCTGCCGCGCTGCTCCAGCGGCACTTCCGAATAATACGAATGTTCATCTTGAAAGGACAGCTTGCCTTTTGCCGAACTGAGGTCGACGTGCTGAGTATCCAACTCAAGCATCTCTTCGGCTTCCGAATGCTGGAGCAGCTCCTGGCATCCATCCGGTGGTGGCACGTCCCACTTGGAAGAGACACTTCCCTCCGGCACGGGATGTTCGGAGCGCAGGCTTGGGGAGCAGCCATCCTGGAAGGAATCCCTGCTGGAGCTCTCCACGGCCAGGCTCATTCTATGGGAAGGATGAGGGGGCTCCTCATCGCCGGCAGACTTTGCGTGGTGATCCTCCGTGCTCTCGTAATCGCACGTCACGGTCTGCGGCTCTACCTGCACGTCCAGGAAAGTCTCAGATGTCACTTTGACCTCTGCTGGTTCCGCTTCGATTTCAACTTCCGAATGATACAGAGCAGGGGTGGCATCATCTGAAATGTAGCAAAAAACTGGTTCTTTGGTTTTGTCGCACGGAGTCGCCTCATCATCCAGGTTCTTCAGTACGGTTTTAGTAGGATCCACACTCCCAATGGGCACAGCGATGGCTTCCCCTTGCTGCTGCAGGACCGGCGCCTCCGTTTCCCCAAACAAACTGTTGCACTCGCTGGACTGGACCCGAGAATCATCCGGCTCTTGCTCTTGAGATGCGTACGTGCTCTCAAACCCGTTAGACGGCAACGGGTACGATGGACTCGTCTGCACAACAGGCGATGCTTCCGACCGACACAGGCTATTGTCAGAAGACGCAGCAACATCCTCTGTTCTGGAGGCACTGGAAGATGCCAAACCATCAGCTCTACCCTCCGGGGACCCATTTACACTCCGGTCCATGGGGAAACACGTTCTTAACGGATCCTGCCTTATCTTTAATGAAGTTTCTTGTTCCTTAACACTGTCGAGGCATTCGGTTCCTGTAGTCTCGTCCGACTTTGAGCTAGCAAAGCCCACGTTCGATTCGTCTGCCTTTTTAAAAGCGGGCGAATCGTTTACCTCATTTAATGGAGAAAGTGTCTTTTCCCTTTCAAATTTTTTCACAATGGACACCCTGATCTCATTGCTTTTTAGACAAGAGGTCTCTAAATCTAGAGAATTAGACTGCTCTTTTATTTCTTCGATCGATTCTGTACAACAGAAAGAACTCTTAAATTTATCAGGCTTTGGTGCGGGGGTCTTTGAAGGGGTGGACTTATAACGGGAGGAATTCACATTACTGTCGGGCTTAGAATGGGATGTCCCCTTCCGATAGCCTAGCTCGTCAAGGGGAGAGCACCTTTTGGTTACTTCACTTTCTGAAGTCCTTTTTGAATCTCTATCTGCTTTCGAAGAAGACCTTCCTCTCCTCTCCATGTCAGCATGAGACGACTCTGCTTTGCTGTCCCTGTCCGACTTGGAGTAAGAAGTCCTGGAGTCTCTGTAGGAGGAGGAGGAGTGGGACGACGTACGCCTCGAGTCGCTCGACCTGGAATGTGTCCTCCTGTACTCGTCCTCCGAGTCCGAGCTATCTCGCGCCCTGCTGTCCGCATACGAACGGGAGTATCTCGACCTTTCCCTGTACGGGGAGCTCCGATGGTATCTGCGGTCGGATTCGTAGTAATGCGAGCGCTCCGACCTCGAGTAGGAAGAGCTGGTGCGGGAGCTCCGATCCGATCGGGAACGGGAATGAGACCGGCTTCGCCTTCTTTCTCTGTCTGATCGAGAGCGGGAAGACGAATACCGTGAATCTCTTTCTGATTTTGAATAGCTTGAGTACTTCTCGTCCCTCTCTGACCTGGAGCGTGAGGAGGACTTCCCCAGATCATCACCTCTGAGGGATGCGGAGCTTCGTCTGGAATCTCTCTCCTTTTCTGTACTGGATACCTTCAGCTCATGCGACCGCTGGCTGGAGGAGGTCCTCACCGAATCCTCATCGGACTCGGAGCCCAGCTGCGTGCCATCGGACTGGGAGAACTTCCTCTTCGACCCCTGCCTCCGGGAGGAGAGGGGAGCACCCTTCAAGCTGTCGGAAACCTCGTCCTCTTTCCCAATATGGGAATCTTCCTTCTGCGGAGTTATTTCCGTCTGCTCGGGCATGTTCTGAGTTACACGTTCTTCCGAACCGCGCGATACTGCATCCTGCTTGATATCCGGCTCCAAAGCCTCCTTGGGTACCGCTTGGCACGGCTCCTTCGAAGCGAGGACCTCGGCTTCTCCGGGCGGTGACAGCAACAGCGTGGACGTCAGCGTCACGGGCAGTTGTGGCAAAGCTGCCGCCGCAGGAAGCGGCATCGATGCTGCTGGCGACGCCGTCGGCAGAGGAGGCGGTGGCGGGGAAGGAAAGTCCACGGCCGATGCCACTGGTTCCGTTACCGGTGCCACAGCCGGCGGCGGTGGCGGTAGCGTTGCTGCGGTGGCTGGAGGCGGTTTTGCTGTGACGTTAAGTAAATGTTTTTTAAAATGGATCTTCCCTAATTCTACCTTGGGTTTTGGAGGTGAAGACTCCTCAGCTGCACCAGCGCCATCCCCCAAGTCCATTTTACTTTTGGGGTTAAAGTCAGTCTGAAGGGGTGCTGCCGGGGAGTTTTGAGTTTCATTTTGTTTCTCGTTTCCGAGACCAGTCAGAAATCTATTCGGTAAGGTTTTCTTGGTTAAACTAAAGCTGAAAGACACCTTTTGTCTTCCTTGCTCCTCAAGGTTAACCTTTGTTTTGGTGCCTTTGGGCAAAAAGCGACTGGAAGCAACGCCTTTGAAGACGGGGCCTTTGATAAAGCCGGCTTTCTGCACGGTTTCAGGCTTGCCCTGCAAAAGAAAAAGCAGATGCAGTTAGAGGAATTGGGGTTTAGGAGTTTTAAGTCTGTTTTGCAGGCACATTGAACAATCCTGTTCCACCTGGTGAATTTTTCATGATGATAAAATGGAAATCGATACCCTGGGCTGGAGTTTGGGACGGCAGTAGCTGCGCTGCCTTCTGTGCCCGGCTCTCTCTGGAACAAAATCAATTTCCCAGTGACTTCCAGTTTGGAGCACAACCGCTCTTGGGGTCTGGAGTGAGGTTTTATACCTGACTTATCAACGACCAGACTGAAAATCCTTTTTTCATTTAATTCTTAGGTTTTTTAAAAAGAGACATATGGAGTTAATCGAAGGGATAGCACTGCTTTATCCGTGCTGTGTCTGCGGTGCCAGGCTCCACGACATCCTGCGTTTTTTAAGCTGTTTGCTTTCACCTCCCAGGAGATACGTTTAGTTTGGGCATAAATCAGACCACCAAGAATGACAGCGGCACTTTTACACCCCGTCCTTTCCTGCCTCCTGCCGACAGCCCCAGCTCAGTGGTTAGTAATTCCTAACGAGTTTCCAGGCGCGGGCGTAGATCGGTATTAATAAAACCGCCTCCACGGATTCCCATCAGCGGCGCGTGATGACTCCGTCACCTCCAGCCCAACCGATCCATCCCACCAGCCTGTCTCCTGCCCGGGATCTCACACCCTGCCTCGCAGCGAGGACTGTGCTACAGCAAATCCGTTCGTTTTCAACGCTAACGAGCTGAAAGTCATCTTCTCCAGGGCACCAAGAGCTCAGGATCTCCACCAGGAGAGCAGCTGTGCCAGCGCTCGCCGTTAAACCCAATATCGCATCCCCGGGCGTGGATGGCAGGAGAGGTACCAAGGGTGGTTCCCTTTGCTCCTGAATTTCATCACTGGAGACATCCCAGAATAACACCAGTGGGCTTGGTCTGGACCCTCAGTCTCCCTCGATTCAAGAGATCTATAGGTCAGACTGACCCACCAGGCTGGGCTAACGCATGTCTCAGGAGCTCCATCAAGAAAGGAACGGGTTTTACTCACCTCATTTTCTTCTTCTCTGTTGCAATCCAGCCGAGAAAACATGCAAAAGAAACATAAAAACAAAGCGTAAACAGCAGGCAGAAACAAGAAACATCACGTGAGATCTCCGGCACCGCCAACGGGACGGACCAGGGGACACGAGCGAGGGGGACAGCGACCCTACAGACAATCCCCTGCCAACGTCACCCGGGGTCACGCAGACGCGCCAACCGCCTCGGAGGGGAGCACAGCACCATTCTGGCGCTCGGTGATTTCAACGCTGAAAATTCCGCACTGACGTTGACAGAGCAAACATTTTTTGAGCAAACTGGTGTCTCAGTGCTGTCTTCTAAGGGTCTGCAAAGCAGCCAGAACCTTGTTTCAACGCACTGCAGAGCTAACGCAGCTACAGAAATCCTGAAAGGGAGATGTAGGAAGTTGAATTTGGGGTTTTTTTCCATTTTAGGATTTTCCTTATCAGCTGAAAAAGTGAAAGTATTGACCTCTCTCATTGCCAGAAATTAAAGATACTCACCAACACCTTAGTGCTCTATGACCTGCTGTGGACCTGCCGCCCTGGCTACGTCCCGTGATGCTTAGAATTAACTTTGGAAGCTGGCGCTCAACAACGAACTAATTGGGAGCATTACCTCGATCCCAACCCAACCCGCCGATGCTGAGCCAACAGCAAAGCCCAACTTTTCTTTGCTTTCCAAAATTCTTCCCTCCGATACCAGGAGCAAAGTGGTTCCTCCTCCAAGGAAGGAGAAGGAACAAGGACGCAACTACTCTCGTCTTGCTCCACCCAAGAGCTTCAGCGAGTTTCTCAGCCCCTAAAGGAAAACTAGAGAAGCAGATGTAAAAGTTTCAGTGGTCACCGATACGCTTAACATCTCAGCTACCTTTATCTGTTATTTCCTCTACTCCAAGCCCAAAAGCTCTCTCCAGCGCTCCAACCTTTATGCTTGCACACAGACAACCTTCTCCCCGTCTACCTTACGGACACAGGGGAAGCTTTCAGCTGGACTTTTGCTAAATTTAATTTTGGAGCTGTGCTTCAGCGCTGTCGTGGGCACACGGGGAAAGATTTCTTGCAGAAAAAGGTTCACAGATTTCCCTTCAAATGTCAGCTCATCGAGAAGTAGCGGTTTCCGGGAAAGAAAGCCGAAGCTCTCGGTTTCTGCATAACCCAGGCGGGGACCCGACACGGCGACGGCGCGGCAGTAACCACCCATTTCCCCATTTAAACCAGCACCAGCAGAGAATTATGAGCTAAAAATCTGCTAGAAAAACCTATCACCAGCAGTAATACACTCCTGCCTCTACAAAGGTTGATGTCCAACTGATAAAACTTATTAATGGGCTATAAATCATTCTTCCAGCAGCAAGAACAGGGTTTGTTTTCATGGAGGAAACCCGAGCCAGGAGTTTAAGCAAGCTGCGGAGTACCCCAGGGCACTGATGTAATTTAACGGGTTAAAGGAGCCATGAATTCAGATGCAGAAGAGGTCAGAAGCCCTCTAAGAACAGCACTTTGGGCAGAATTAGTGCCTAAAAAGAGGTGCAGCCAAGACCCAACAAGAACCTTGGATTTGATGACCTCAAGGGTCTTTTCCAACCTAAACAATCCTCTGAAGATTTTCAACACCTCCGTAACCAGCACAGAATAACAACCAACAGACGGAAGTTGGTGGTCCTAAACCAAAAAGCAAGAGCAGCCTCAGCATCTGCCACCTCGAAAGATCGTTGAGCTCCTTCCAAACCCAGAGAAAATCTTGCAGGAGAAAACGAGCGGCATTACGAAACGATCTTGCTGCTCTCAAGCTGCTGGGTAGTGAGACTTGTCGGTACCTGTGGGGGAAAATTGCTAAAATTTGAGCAGCTTGAAGGGTGGCAAGTGAGAAATCCAAATGTCACAAGATGGAAAATAGTTAAGAAGGGACCAAAGAGAAGATGTTGAATTAATTTGGCTGCTTGTTTAAAATAAAATACGGGAGAATGAAGCAGATCTGAAATTACTGGAAATAGACCTTGTACAGCCCTAGATGCCTATATGAAGAATTTAATTTCTATGGGACAGAGACGACATATTTCTTCCTGCAGCTGTATTTCAGCCAGTTGTGCCCAAGTTCTTGTCCCTCCATCGGAAGCAGACAGTCACCCCACCTTGCTATAAGTTAACCTCTAGCAAGGTGGCAGCTGGGTTATGGATCCCATTTCCATTTACAGCCTCTTCCTTCGCCCCAGATCAAAAAAAAAATATAAATAGATTTCCAAAGCGAGCGAACACATTGCAGTTCGCTCAATAAAACCTTTTGCCAAATTCCTCCCACGTTGGGTTTGAAGTTACATAAAATCCTCCCCGCCACGTTACGAGCCCAAGGAAGGAGCTGGCAGGCAGCAGAGCCAGCACAACAGGAGCGTACGCCAGCCGGGGATCCGGCCAAACACACCACCAGGAGCTTTTCCAGCAGGTTTCCAGCCCCAGAGGTTTGGGGTAATCCTGCTTGTTTCCCTCCGGCTGCACCTTGCTGTCTGCAGGTACGGAAAAGGAAGACTGTTAGGAAAACTGGCACCGAATTCAGGCACCCAGTGGCTCGTTTCTGTGAATGTCAAGAGAAAAAAGGCTTGTGAAAACCTAAAATAAAATTTAAAGTAAAAATGAAGATCTCTACAAAAAGGTGGTTAAAAAAATTTTTAAAAAAATAAATTTTTTTTTAAAAAGAGGGAACTGCGCCTTCTTTTGTTTCTTTACAGCAGCCCTATGCGTTGGTATTTAAAGTAAATAAAAATAAAAATCAGCCTGCCCCTAAAGTAAGGTTTAACAGAACAATTTTGCCACTCGGATCCGATTAACCAACGACAAACGTGGGGCAGGTGAGAGCAGAGGTGCTCGCACACACCCCATAGCACACGGCCGCACCCAGCAGCAACCACGGCAGCAGGTAAACCCCAAATCCCCACGCCGGCCGGAGGAGCTTGGGTTTGCAGGAAAGGGGTTTTTTCAAGGCTGTGGACCTACATTTTGACCAAAATTCCTTAAATTTGTCAGTGCCCTTACAGAGCGTCCTTTTTCCGTGGTTTTATTCCTTCAGCTGTCCTACGCAGGGAACATCCCCGGTGGGTTTGTCACCGGTACGTTAATGAAAAATCAGGTTTTAATTCTGAGGTTCAGCAGCTTCAGCATTTCTCAGATGCTTGAACAGCTTGATGTGAATGAGACTTTTCTCCTTCTTAAGGTGTAATCCACACCCTGAACTAGAAGCAGGCTTTGCTTATGCTAAAAGAGCAAACAAAACAAAACAAAACAAAACAAAAAGCCTCCAGGCTCCTGAAGCCTAAATGACAAATGCTGGGCTGCACGGAGACAAAACTCCAAGAGCCTCACCTCCTGTAGGTCCTCTTTTTTTCTCTCTCTCTTTTTTTCCCCTTTTTTTCCTCCCTTTTCCTCTTTTTCCCTCTCTTTTCCCCTTTTTTTCCTCTTTTCCCCTTTTTCCCTCTCTTCCCCTTTTTTTCCTCTTTTCCCCTTTTTTTTTCTTATTTTCTTCTTCTTAAGACAGAAAAAATCTGGAAGCCTAAAGCTCTTCTTATCTGAACATCTGCAAGACTAAGAGCCCTGCCAGCCCAAAAAGCCCCAACCCGGGCAGGCACTCAGCCTGGGGGCATCATGCGGGCATTAGCATCCATCTGAAAGCCGCCCTGTCCCGGCAATTAACCTTTCTTGCTGCAGAAAGGAAACAAAATGCAAAAGCAGAGGAAATCCCAACCTCCAAACGGTTCTGCTTTGGCCAGGGGAGCCAGAAATGTCCTGCCAGCATGGGGATGGAGACGGTCTTTCAGAGCCGCTTGTGGATCCACCAGCACAGAACATCACAACCTTCAGGATTCACTGAAACACGGTGCCGAACTGCTGGGAAAGCTTTTGCTGTGCTGTTAGTACCCAAATGTGGCCCCGCTGCCAAAAAGTCTGCACCACGACCGGGTAATGTACAACCAGAGGGAAAAAAAGCAGAGAAGTTAATAGACAATCCTGCTCCTTCCCCCCAAAAGCCACGTGGGGAGGAAAGGCTAAAGAACACCCAGGGAAAAAAAAAAAAATCACTGTGTCAAACATCTTTAAACAGGAGCTTGAAAAGAAGCCAAGCTCTCCGGAAAATGAGGTCAAGGTGCTGCAAGCATGTACCTGCCGCTGCAGCACAGCCCCAGCTCCAGCTCTGCCATCCCCTGCTCTCCAAAATCCGTTCATACAACTTGTTCTCTGAGTTTGGAGCTGTAAGTTTGGAGCAGGGGAAGGGACATCACTTGTCCTGAGCTGAAACATGAAAGAACAGAGAGGGTGAACACGCCAGGAAAAGAATTGGCTGAATAGACTGAAAATAAATATTTTTTCTTTCATTTATAAAAATGAAAAGGGCTGAGTGACATCCTGCGTAGTCAGAATGATGCCAGAAACGGATTTTTCTCCTAATGTAGATTATGGAGTCACCTGGAATCATCCATGAATGCTCCTTCCTATTACACCACCCTGAAACAGACTTTATAAATCATTAAAAAAAAAATTAAAATAAAAAACATCCACAAGCCATTGGAACAGGCACTTCCCACCAGCCCAGGTTCTGTTTCTCACCTGGCTGGAGGCACGTCACCGAGAGCAGACCCAAGAGGCGTTACACCACTCTACGGAAAATTCACAGCGCTGTAAATTTTTACTACAAGTATTTACACTCTGCTCTCCACAGCTGGGGAAGATACAGGCTCAAAAAAAAAAAAAAAATGGCACAAGCTGAAGTGTCTGATCTCTGCCAGCCAGCAGCTCTGCCCAAGCTGGGAACTAAGCCCCGGGTCCGGCGGAGCCTGTGCAGACCCTTCCCAGGGCAGGTCTGCCCCACAGCAACCAAACCCTACAGAGAAGGGGAAGGAAGAAAGAGGGAAAAGGATGATTTTTTTGAAAATAATTAGCTTTTGCTGCTGCTCCTCTTGCAAAGAAGGCGGGTCAGAGAAAAGAGACATTGCCAAAAGCCACGAGTTGAGGTTTAGGGGTTTTTTGGCCAAATATTCATTTATCAACTCTTCAGCTATCTGCGTGTCTACAATACCAGTGTTTTAGAGAAGCTAGGATCTTTTGTTTCAGGAAAAAGACCCCATTAAGCTGATAATTCCCAGTGGTCTCCAGTCTCCTACTCCAATAAAAGCATCACAGGACCCTGCTCCTTCCCCAGAACTTCCCAGGAAGTCTCAAACTCACCCCCACACACACAGCTCCTGCTCTCCTCTTCCTGCTCAGTGCCAGGGCACGGCTGGAGAAGAAACGAAGTTTGAAATGGTGACAGCCATCATCGTAAGCATCGTCGTTCCAACCCAGGGCTTCTGGCTCAGCACCGTGAGAGCAGCAGGCTTTGGAAAGCTTCCTCCTCCTCCTCCTCCTCCTCTCCAGGAGAGATTTCATCAGCAGCTTTTAGAGTCAGCATCCTCCCACCAACAATATTTAAAGGGTACTTTTCAGTACCCTTTACTTTTCAGGTAATCTCTGCCTCAAAATCACCTCTTTTCCACATGATCAGGCACACAGAGGGACAAAAGGAGATGTTTCACCCATACAAGGTGCTCGGAAACTGCTTTTTCCCCACCTGACGCAATCAGCTCCCCAAATGTGTGCACACCCCTGAGCCCTCTGTCCGGCCAGGGTGCGGTTGCCCCCGGGGAGGGATGAGGCTGGATCTAACAAAGCCCATAGCTTATCACCTCTGGTTTATCACCTCCAGAGGAAGAGGATGCAGGATGCAAGCAGGGGAAGATGCAGGAGGGTTTGACATCGCTCTGTCCCCTGGGGTACCACCGGCAGGATGGTCGGACTGGAGTTGCAGAAAGAAATCCAAAAATCATTAAAACCCAACAGCCCACGGCAGGCATCAGAGCACACCACTCCTCGCAGCGTGCAAGGCAAGCTCATTATTTCTCTAATTATTATTTTTCTAATCATTATTTCTCTAATCATTTTCACCACCTCACCGAACAATTTCTAACAATTTAAAAGGCTGAAATTAAAACCTCCTTCCTACAGCCAGGGTTAGGCCAGGTTTAAAAAGCTCAGGGTCGGTTCCTAGCTCTGCAACAGCCTGTACGCAACCCAGACAAGCCACTGAAGCCTCCAACTTTTTTCCATCCATGCCCCCCTCCCACCTCTATTTATTTCAAGACATTTTAGAACATCTCTGAACAGTGTGTGCAGCAGCAAGACCCCGAGGCTGGTTTAAGAGGAGGTAAAACCACGCCACAACCAAGCACAAAATTGATTTTAGGACTTGCCAAGCTCGCCTTACGCATCCCAGCCGCCCCCACCACATGCCCCAGGGGATACTGACCCTCCAAGCCAAATTTGCTCGAGTATCTTGCAAAGCTCTGCTGCAGATTTATAGCAAATACCCTGCAAAGCTCCCTCTCGCTACGGCATCGGGGACGGTCACGTTCAACTCGGCTGCCAGGGCGCAGCATCTGCAGGCACTGCCAGGTATACACTGGAAATATTTCTAGGCTTGGAGGGAAAAGGAATTAGCAGGGGGAAAAAAAAAATTGTTTTTTAATTTTGCTCAAATTCCACACCATGCAGCCACCACACTGCACAGAAAAAGTTCAGTGTGTGCTGAAATAAACTGCTCTAATTAAGGTGAGAGATGTTTGATACCAGGAAAATAATTTCAGTATTTAAATCCTGCTGAAAAGCACGTGGCTACACACAGCTTCCACAAAATAAAAGGCAACGCTTCTCTAAATCTGCAGCAACAGGGGAAGCACAGAAGGTGAGGGACCTGAAAGCATCCTGAATTGTTGAAAAGAAAAAAAAAATCAGAAATATCTGGGCTGACTTACGATCATTACAACTGGCGATGAGCACTTCACTCTGGGCAGAGAAGTCAATGGCTCCGGTGCCGCTGGCCGGGCTGAGGCTTCACCTGCCCTGAGCAGTGGCTCTGGGGAATCAGGTCTGTGCTAAAAAGGGGAAAAAAACCCCCCCAGAGCAGAAAGGCAAAGCCCCTCCCTCAGAGGGCTGGCACCGGGCGGGGAAGGACGCTGGGAGCAGGACCCCGGCAGCCCCCAGGCTATGCAGCCAGGGATTTCTCGCCCGCTGTGTTTCTGGACTGGGTTAAACTGGGGGGTTTCTGCCCCTCCGTCACCCCCCTGGCTCAGGGGCAGGACCGGACCTTCAGCTGGTGCCACCATCCCACGGGACTTTCCCCTGCAGGGTGAGCAAATAATTCCCCGTATTAAAGGTCACAGTCCCAAAACACCCTGTTCTTACCTTAAACTCACCCCAAATTTAACCAGAAGATACTTTCCCATAACCAAGTGTCCTTAAATTCAGATTTCACAGGGGAGGAACTGCAGCCCACAGTGTGCACCCAAAAAACTTTGTTGTCTCCATGCCGGACATCGAATGCTGCAACACCCCAACTGAGCTCGAATCTAAAACCCCAAACGTATTTATTTCTTGGGGGAAAGTTAAATCCTCTATTCCAAAACCTGCCCGGCAGGTTAAGTCACCAGCAGGAGACATCTCGGGAGCCGCTTTCAATTCAATAGAAGAAAATAAACCCAAGCGCCCTGCAACACCAACTCCTGGAGAATCGCGTGTTGGAAATCAAAGTGTTTCGGGGAGATTCAACCCAGCCTAAGGCAGCGAGAAGAAAGGAGAGTGAAAACCTGTGTGGCTATCGCTCTGCAGCGGCGCGGCCGGTCGCTGTGGCAATGCCAAACACAGGGTGATAACCGGCGGGGAAATTACTGCAGGAGCAGAGAAATTCAACCCTCTTCGGCCTCTTTCAGACCAGAAATTTGCAATAAAAGCGCAAGTTGGGAACAGGGTGGACAAGCAAACTCCCAGCGCTAGGGTCCGGAGGTTTTTTCTGTTGGATATCAATGCTGTAGAAGGCAGGAAATGTTCCAAATAATTGTTTTTCTAACTCAAAATGAACATGTTTTATTTCTAGCTGCAAAACCTCCGCTGGTGCATTTCAAACAATTCCAATGGGATGCTGTGGAAAGCGTAAAATCCTGGAGCGGTGGTGGGTAAAGCCAGCGGGAATCCACATTTGGTCCCAAAAACCGTGTTTAAGGTCCAGGATTGCTCAGGATCCAGCTCCGTTCCCAGGCTCGGTCCCGCACCTCTTCTCCTGCATCAATATTTTGGGTCAAATTCTGACTCCTGGCCCACGTGTCTCTTGAATTCAGGTCCTGCTTCAGGCCAGCCCCCGAGCTCTCGGGGAGATGCTGGGAGGGGTGACAGTCGCTGGGGTGGATCCCGAAAAGCTGGAGAGGGCAGCTGGAGGGATGGAGCGTTCTTATGGAAGTTGACAAAAAAAAAAAAAAAAGGGAAAAATCATGAAAAAAAGTCCAAAACCAAAAAAAAATCTTTTTCAGCAAGCGTCCCACCAAACCTACAACAACCAGCGTCATGGTTTGACTTTCTCAAGATTTTTTTTCAACCAGTTCTGGCAAGAAAAATGGAAAACGAAGCGCAGCCTGGGATGAAGTGGAAAGCACGTCACTGTTCCCGACAGCCCTGTCCGCGAGGTGCGGGGCTGCACGACGCGGGTGGCAAACCACTGACGAGCCGAACCTCTGGATGAGCAGCGTTTCGCCTCCTGGTCCTGCGCCGCCGAGGAAGATGCACCGAGGGAGGTCACGCAGCTCCGCCGGCACATCCGCGGCTCATCCCGTTAATAAATCTAATCATCACCGAAATCACAAAAAGCAGCCGGTCTGTTAATCGGGACGAAGGTCAAATCCTTACAGCAAACTTCTTGATTTTTCTTGATGTTTCTGCGTCTATTAAAAATAGGTGTTTATAAACCCTCTGTCCCTGTCTAAATATACACACAAACAAATTATATTTAGAATGATGTCACCAGATCTCCAACACAGGCTGTCACCTCTCCGCTTTAAGCCCACTTTGAGCCGTCGCGAGGAAAATATTCAATTGCAGAGGGAAAAATTAGAAACAATGAAGACAAGAGAACCATCCGAAAGCCTTTTCATTTCAAAAACCAGCGAATTCCCTGTCCTTTTTTCCGAGCGATCACCGACCCACAGTATTTAGGAGAGCAGAGTTTATGTATTAGCCGCTCTCGCATATTAAGTGTAGAATTATCCGTGCACGTGTTTGGGTGGCTAAAGGTACGTGGAACGACTTGGAACTTCAAATATCCCGCCTGGGTAGCCTCCAGCTCCTAAATTTCCTCATTTTTGAGAAACCCAGCTGCTGGAGCACACCCTCCTGGGGAGGCACCCCGAAGCCACAACTTTCCCCGTCCCGTCCGCACACGTCATTCCATCCTTACTCACTCCACCGGAGAGGAGCATCACCCATCCACAGACATAAAACTTGGAAAACCAAAGGAGAAAAGCATCCCCAGCGTGCTCCCAGACAGCCAGCTCCTGGAAAAAAACGCGGTTTTCCCATTTATAGGCATCCAAATTGGCAGAAACCACAGGGACCTCAACTCCTCGAAGCCAAAATGTGGATTTTTTTTTTTTCCCTTTTCCTTTTTTAATTTCCCTGAAGTTACACGCTGCACGTCCACCCTGCCTTTGCTGCACGCCGCATTTCTGGATGGAAAAAGAGGAATGGCAGAGCAGCAGGTAGAGCGACACAAGAATCCAGGGCAGAAGGACAAGCCAAGAGGTTCTCCTCCCTCAAAACCCAACGACGACAAGAAGACTCAAAGTTGGGCACCAAAAATCAGCAAGAAAACGACTTCTCCTGGAGCAAAGCGACAAACCTCAGGTTTTGTCTTTAAGAGAACCAGGCAACGGTACCGAAAGCATGCTTGGGTGGAGCAGGAAAAAAGCAAGAGAAGGGCAAACGGGCGGCACTGCACGGCGTCCACGTCTCCATCCTGGAGATATCCAACCTGGGGACGAAGGACCTCACTGAATTCAGCTCCGCCGCAAGCAACCGGCCTCAGAAAGTTCGGGTTCAGCTGGGAATTTTCCTGCGATGACACCAAAAATAATAAACCCAAGCGAGAAATTTGTCTGGTAACTTATTGGGCAGCCAGGCAAGCAGGTGAAGGTCTCCTCCCAGACAAATTTGGACATATAAAGAGAATTTTATTTAAATAATTGGACTTTTCAGAGATATTAAGCGTGAAGTTAAAAAGCCCTCAGGTACGCTCGGGCAGCGAGAGCCGCGTTTCTCCCCTCCTACGCTCGATTTCACACCCCCTGGGACCATCATTAGTCTCCTTAACAAAGGGGAAGAGCGTTCAAAGAGAAATAAAAGTGTAAACCCCAGCCTCTGCCTTCCGTGAGCATCTCCCCGACGGATCAGAACAACACACGTGAGGACGGGAACGCGGGTATTTAACCACAGCACGTCTGCCCGGAGCTCCTGCCTTGTGCCGCGGGCACCAACGTTACCCATCGTTTGCCCTAAAGCAGAAAATCGAGATGGCTACGGGCAGCGAAAAATAATCAAGTCCCAAAGTGACATGAACACAGACTGGCCCAGGAGTCTCTACAGCTGCAACACACGTTAAAAAATCCTGTTGGAACAGCCACAAGCAAAAACCTGAAGTTTTAAAGCTCTTTGAACCCAGAGCAAGTCACGCTAACAAAATCACCGGGGCGTTCAAATCCACTGTCCCTAAACCCCCACCCCACCAGCGTCACCAGCCTGGGGAGACGCGGGACGGCAGGAAGACCATCTTCTCCCAAAATGGAGCTAAACTCAAGCTGGGGAGGTCTACCTGCAGCAGAGCGTGGAAGAAGCAGCAGATAAATATATTTCAGCCATGGGGCAGGCGAGGGAACCTGCTGCAGCACCTCCGGTTTCCGTTGTAACATCCGGACACGAGGTGAAGAACTCCTTGGGACTCTCAACTCAATCCATCTCATCCCCGTGCAATGATCCCACCAACGTGTCGCTTGCTGGAGAGAGTCCTCCACCCTCGGTCCGCAGCGGCCAGGGACGATCTTGGTGTCTCGCTGAGGGCAGCGCTTGCTCGGCCCAAGTGTGGCCACCGGCTGCGTCACTACAGCTCTAGAAACGGCACGAAGAGGTGAAGTGTCTTCTGCTCGCAGTCTATAATACAAACATCCACCATGTAGGTCCAGGTTGGGTTGAGCAGCTCCACGGAGAAGCTGCAGTGGCTCCAAGCTCCGGGACCCAGCCTGCTCCCAATCTGAGCACCCAAAGGTGAGGCAAGCTGGTTCCGCTGGACGCCGAAGTTCTCAAGAACCTGAGTTCCGGCTGCCGAGCGGATCATGGAGAGCCATCAACCAGGTGAAAGGCAGCTGAAACTTCTTTGCTAGCAGGAAAAGCCCAGGGAATGCCATCAACACGTCCGCAAGTGGCCTGCAGTCCAGCTCCGCGACCGAACAGCCCACCTCCACCGCAGCAATGCGACGCCCCATCGCTGGTGGCGTTCAAGGTCACGTTGGGACGGGGTTTTGAGCAACCTGGTCTAGTGGAAGACGTCCCTGCCCACAGGTTGGGCTGGCTGATCTTTTAAAAGGTCCTTTGCAACCCAAACCATGCTGGGAATAATTCCCATGAAAAATAAGGCTGAGCCTGACCATTTACCGGGCTCCACTTAGGTCACTGGCCCACCACCGATGCTCTGCAAGCCCCCACATCTCCCAACTCCAACGCCACGAGGTACAAAAGCAGCTTCTTCAAAAAACCAAACCAGGCACGTCCCTCTTCATCACACCCCCCAGCAGCTACGGGACAGGGGAAAGGCACCGTCTCTGGCAGTGGCAAATGTCCCGCAGCCACCACGGTTTGTTTTAATCACTCACAGCGGCCGACCGCGCTTTGAAAACACCCGGCGGGTTTCTGGGGCATTTCTAATATCGCGACAGCGCAGAGTCGGGAAGGAGATGACGAACCATGAGGTACTCCTGCCTCTGCAGAGAGCCATCACTGAGCGACCGCAAATAATCCTTTTCTCAGACTAAAAGCCCACACACCAGGAAGAGTACGTCTTAAACACGACCCACGATTAACAAAGCGGCGAACATGACCCTGAAATGCCAAGGTTTGAGGCAGGTACAAGGAAACGAGGCTCCTAAAAACATCCCAACGCCTCCCGACAGCTTTCAGAGTCTCAACCCAGCACGCACGCCCCAAGAAAATCCCAAAGTCAGACCAACAAATTAGTGTTTCTTTTAAAAAAGTCACGAGACAAACTGCTCTGGCTTCTTTCAAGAGCCCGTGTTCGCAACACTCGAGATTGTTTCCGACAACAAGCGGCAGCGTGACATAATCCCAACCCTTCTGAGCTCGCTGCAATGCTCCGTTTGACCCCAATGCCACAGTCCCCGCAGACAGGACCCCTCGCGCTCTAAACCAGAAAGGTGAAACGCCCAAATTAGGATAAAACTTTTTGGACGGGTAGTAGAGTCGTTTGAACCCAGAGGGTCGCTCAGGACGGGACCGTCGGGGTTAAGCTCAGGTAAATCAGGTGCAGGGCTGGCTCCAGGGTCAAGGGAGAAAGGCAGGAGCAAAACACAACCTGGATTCAAAAATGAAATCCTCCGTCTCTCACTAATTTTAGAAGGCTCGGCCACAGGCATGGTTTCAGCTGTAACAGATCCTCAGCTGCTGCAGGTGGGCACGGCCAGAACTCGCAGCCTTTGCTCACAAAAAAAGGTTTGCTCTGTCGTCCCGGCTCAAACGAGCCATTTTCAGCTTTGCCTCCAATCCAACCACCGTGTGCCACATGTCAGGCGTGTCTGCCTCCTTCCACCCCAGAGCCGGGGGGGATGCCGCACGCGCAAAGTTTACCCGAATCCTTCGTGAAGGAAGTCTAAAAAAATGTAAAAATATCTTTCAGAGACAAGGAGAGGGGAGGGATGGGGGGGAGGAAGAAACCCCACGGCTACCAGCAGGAACCGAATGGCTCGCTCAGAAGAAGCAACCGAGCCGGTGGCCCTGGTATGAAGTCGAGGGGGTTGGTGACAATCCCCAGCGGGGAGGAGAACCAGAGTTCACCGGCCATGAGGCTGCTCTCCCCCCCTTCGGCCCGGCTCCTTCCTCCTGTCAGGAGCTCGGGGGCAGGGGCCGACCCGGGGGCTGCTAGAGAAAGGATTCAAGGTGCAAAATAGACCCGGTAACTCCTCTGCAAACTGGGGGGGGGAAATAATTATAAAAAAAAAAAAGGTGCGGAAAAATGGCCCCGCGGGGAGGCCGGGACACGTCCGCACTCACCACCCGGCCTCCCCCCGCGCACCCCCGGCCTGGGGATGGGGGACAGGCCGGGACAGACCCCCGCCACCACCCCCGGGCCCGGCCTGGGGCAGCGCCCTCCGCTCCCCCCCCCTCCCGA
>VZTO01009652.1:0-61259 GCA_013400615.1 Syrrhaptes paradoxus | reverse complement strand
GGGGGCTCGGCTCCGCTGCCTCACATCGTCCGGCGGGTCCCGCGCTGCAGCGGCCGCCGGCGGGGCCCCGCCATCCGCGCCCTGCCCTGCCCTGCCCTCCGCCCGGCAGGCCGCGTAAACTCCTCCTCCTCCTCCTCCTCTTCCTCCTCCTCCTCCTCGTCCTGCCGCCGCCGCCGAGCAGAGCCGAGCCCCGCGGGAGCGGAGCGGGACGGGGAGAGGGAGCGGAGGGGACGCGGCCACGGCGGGAGTGGGGCGGGAGCGGCGGGGGCGCAGGAGACAGCGGGGCCGCGCCGGGAGCAGCTGCGGGATCGCTGGGATCACACCAGGATCACACCGGGAGCAGCTGCGGGATCGCTGGGATCACCCCTGGAATCGCCGGGGCCACACCAGACACCAGGAGCAGCTGCAGGATCACTGGGATCTCCCCGGGATCACACCGGGATCAGCTGCGGGATCACCAAGATCTCCCCAGGATCACGCTGGGATCACCCCTGGGATAGCCAGGGACACACCAGATGCCGGGATCATCTGCGGGACCACTGGGATTTCCCCAGGATAAGCCATGGGATCACCAAGATCTCCCCAGGATCACACTGGGATCAGCGATGGGATCACTGGGGCCACACCCGACGCCAGGATCAGCCTCGAGACCACTGGGATCTCCCCAGGATGAGCCATGGGATCACGAAGATCTCCCTGGGATCACACCAGGATCAGCTGCAGGATCACTGATATCTCCCCAAGATCCGCCACAGGATTGCCGAGATCTCCCCAGGATCACACTGAGATCAGCCATGGGTCACCGAGATCTCCCCAGGATCACTGGGACCACATTGGGATCAGCCATGGGATCACTGAGATCTCCCTGGGACCAGCCATGGGATCACCGAGATCACCGCAGGATCACACCAAGATCAGACACGGGATAACTGATATCTCCCTGGGATCACACTGGGATCAGCTATGGGATCTCTGAGATCTTCCCAGGATCACTGGGACCACACTGGAATCAGGCATGGGATCATCAGTATCTCCCCAGGATCAGCCATGGGATCACTGAGATCTCCCCAGGATCAGCATGGGGATCACCAAGATCTCCCTGGGATCATTTGGACCACACCAGGATCACCTCCAGGATCACCAGCACCCCGGGAACCGGGATCACCAGCACTCCCAGGGCCTCCTGTACCCTGGGGCACCAGCACCCCAGGATCACCCACAGCCCAGGACATCAGCACCCCCAGGATCACTGGCACCCCAGGATCACCCCTGGGATCACCAGGACCCCAGGATCACCCCCAGGATCACCGACACCCCTGGGATCACCGGCACCCCGGGATCACCCCCAGGATCACCGACACCCCCGGGATCACCCCCAGACACTGGCACCCCAGGACACCAGCACCTCCAGGATTCCCAGCACCGGGGGATCACCCCAGGATCTCCACCTCCAGGATCACCCCAGGACACCCCTGGGATCACAGCCCGGACACCACACCTCCAGACCTGCTCTCCCGTGCCCACCCTGCTCCCGGCTCTCAGGAGTCCCCCAGGTCCCGGCTCTCCGGGCGGTGCCTGTCCTCAGGCTGCGTTTCAGGGAGAAACACCAAAAAATCACCGAAACCTCTTCTTCTCCTTTCCCCGTTATTTTCTGTCACCAAGTTCCCAGACCCCGAGTGGAGCACCCCGGGAGAGCCGCCTGCTTTCGGGGTGCAGTGGAACCTTACCGCTCCCGCAGGAGCCTTAAAACTACGTTGGCAGCATCCAAAACTGAGATTTTTCTGCTTTTTTTTTTTTCCAGATTTGGGACCACGGAGTGGGCAGCGGTGGCACCAG
Organism: Syrrhaptes paradoxus; assembly: GCA_013400615.1. Classification (NCBI taxonomy): domain Eukaryota; kingdom Metazoa; phylum Chordata; class Aves; order Pterocliformes; family Pteroclidae; genus Syrrhaptes; species Syrrhaptes paradoxus. Next base: position 59,423 of record VZTO01009652.1, on the reverse strand, counting down.
GACACATGGGGACAGGGTGGGTGGCACCGAGCAGCACCTGAGGGGGAAGCAGAGGAGGGGTGGAGGCAGGAGGAGGTGGAGGGAAGGCTGAGCTCGGGAAATTCAGCCTGGGTTGGATTTCCAGCAGCTTTCTAATCCTCTGGAAATGAAAAATTAAAAAAAAAAAAAAAAAAAAGGTGATTTCTGGGCTTACCCACTGCACCGCTGGGGAGCGGGTGCCGTGATGGTAACAGAAGCGAGCGGCAAGAAATTAAACCAAACTGGGCAGCTTGGGACTCGTTCGTCTAACCGGTGTTTCATGGGAACGGGGCGGCACGGGGAAAAAATGCCCCGGGATGTTCCCGCCCTGGCGGGTGCCACTCTTGGCAGCGGGGGCTCTTCCCTGTCCCATCGTCCCGTAAAGCTCCAGCCAAGTGCCAGCGGGTTTCCCAGTAACCCCAGTGATTTCCCAGCAGGTTCCCAGTAACCCCAGTGATTTACCAGCAGGTTTCCCAGTAACCCCAGTGATTTACCAACAGGTTTCCCAGTAACCCCAGTGATTTACCAGCAGGTTTCTAGTAACCCCAGTGATTTCCCAGCAGCTTTCCCAGTAGCCCCAGTGATTTCCCAGCAGGTTCCCAGTAACCCCAGTGATTTCCCAGCAGGTTTCCAGTAACCCCAGTGATTTCCCAGCAGATTCCCAGCTCCCCAGTGGTTTGCCAGGCTCTGGCCAGGGTGTCCCGCTGGCTGCGGAGCACGGGTGCTGCATTTTGGGGGATTTCAGCGTTATTTCTCCAGCTCCCCAAATAATTTTCAAGCTCTCGGGGCTCCTGGCGGAAAACCCCAGGGAGGAGCCAGACCCCAGAGCTGCTCCAAGTGAACAGTGGCAGTGGGAGGAGATGGGACTCTCCGGGCTGGATATTTGGTAAAAAAACTTTCCTGGCACGCACCAAACTGGGGTCAGCCTCCCACGCTTACTGGTGCCGGAGGAGGAAGACTTCCAGCAGCCTTCGGCACGCTCCGAAGATAGCAGCAGCCTGGCGAAGCGGCTCAGCATCCTCTGGAGCTTTCCAGCTGCTGGGCGCCGTGATCCCAGCCTGGATCTGAATCATCTTCCTGGAAAAGCGCGGGCAAACGCTGCCCTGCTCCAGCTGCGCTGGGGTGGGGGGCTGCCGAAAATCTGCCGCGTCCAGAGCCAGGCAACTGGTGGGAACACTTCGGTCTGGCTGCAGAAAAATTGGGTGTTTGGGTATTTTTTCATTATTTTTGATAAATCTATTGTGGACACAAGGCACTTTCCGAGGGGACGTTGTTTCTTGGATGGTGGCTGAGCCCGAATCCGCTATGTGACGCGCAGGAACGAGAGGGGTTTATCCTTCCCGGCAGCTGGGACGAGCCCGGGTTTCTTGCGCATTTGCTCGAGGGATGCCATGGTTCTGGTGTACGCGTGCTGGCAACAGAAAATGAAAAAAAGGTTCGTTAACGTCAGCTCAGTTTTCAGAGCAGAATTCTCATTTGTAATAACTTTTTTCTTGAAAATAAAATAAAATAAAATAAAATACTCAGAGCCTTGGTGATAGCTGACAGTGAGCCCAGGAAGGAAAGAGAAACGAGAAGCACTGAGATCGGTTTTTAGCAGAACTGGACCCGGCTGAGATTTACCTTCTGCTCCGTCTTCGTTTTGGCCCTGTAGAAGGAGAGGGAATCTGGGCAGGCTGGCAGCGTCGTCTCCTGCAGCCGCTCAAACTTGTCCTGCTCGTCTTCCCCCTGCCAGCGGAAAACCAAACCCACTGCGTGAGAAACACACGTCTGGGGACACGGAGCTCAGCCGGGCCCGGGAACCGTCCGGAAGGTGTGAGCACGCCGAGGAGGAACACGGGTTAAATAAAAATGGGATTTTTTTTAAGATACCAGTTTGTGTATAAAAGTTTTTGTGGAGGATTTGAGGGGAGGGACAGGGATCGCCCAGCAGGGTGAGGGAGGGAAGGGAGCTTAGAGCCCACCCAGTGCCACCCCCTGCCATGGGCAGGGACACCTCCCACTAGCCCAGGTTGCCCAAAGCCTCATCCAGCCTGGCCTTGAACCCCTCCAGGGATGGGGCATCCACAGCTTCTCTGGGCACCCTGGGCCAGGGTCTCCCCATCTTTCCTGGAGACCCCCCAGAAGTTCTCCCCGGAGCCTTCTCTTCTCCAGGCTGCACACCCCCAACTCTCTCAGCCTGTCCTCGCACGGGAGCTGCTCCAGCCCTCGGACCATCTCCGGGGCTCCTCTGGCCCCGCTCCAGCAGCTCCGTGTCTGTCCTGTGCTGAGGACCCCAGAGCTGGGGGCAGCACCCCAGGGGGGGTCTCAGCAGAGCGGAGCTGAGGGGGACAACCCCCTCCCTCGCCCTGCTGCTCACGCTGCTGGGGATGCCCCAGGACACGGGGGGTCTCTGGGCTCCAGCGCACGCTGCCAGCTCATGAGGACCCCCAAGTCCTTCTCCCCAGGGCTGCTCTCCAGCCATCCTCCTCCCAGCCCGTGTCTGTGCTGGGGTTGCCCCCACCCACATGCAGGACCTTGCCCTTGGCCGTGTTGGACTCCACGAGGTTCAGGGGGTCCCCCCTCTCCAGCCTGCCCAGGTCCCCCTGGATGGCCAAAACCCAGAACGACTTCAGAGGAGAACAATGCACACTAGAAGGGTGGTAAACGAGAAGCTGAAGAGACATGTGCTGTGTCAGGAATGCCAAAAGCCCCTGGGTACCCCAAAGTGGTGTTTTCTAAACAGTGTTGGCCGAGCACCAGTTGCCACAACACGAAACACAATAGCTGAGCTGTAACCCTTTACAGACCATCCAGACTGGGAACCAGCCTCCCAGCTACCCCCCGGCAGCTCCGGGCGGTTTGCCCGCTGGCTGGTAGCCAGCAGATGTCTGGGTGCTTCCATCACTGCCCCTGTTTCAGCCTCTTCACGGTAACGCTGGTGTGAAAGCAAGATGTACCTGCCCTCTGGTACACTCTGATGAGGAGAAAAAAATGAATCATTTAACTAACTATAAGTGATCTGCTAAAAACACATTTGAAAACACCAATTTCTATCAATTTTTCCTCAATTAAAAAACACTCCCCTGTTCTTTTGATTTCAGTGTTCTTACTATGGCTCTACTGGGAGAACCAGAAAAAAACAAATGGAGTGTTAGGCATTGTGCTGGCCAAAGAATCTGGACAGATAGACATCCAGTATGTAAAGAAGAAGTGGGCATCACCTCAGCCTGAAGAATCTCAAAAACTACATTTGATTTTATTGCAGTCTTTTTAAAAACAGGATATCTATCTTGGTGTACAAATTATTGCAAAATATTGCGATTATTTTTGACTGCAATTAAAAAATTTGTAATATAATTTTGTATGTGTATATAACTTGTTTATATTTTAAAGAATATTAATACAATATTTCAGCTGAAACGATGTATTTTATCATAACAATGACAGACCAAATTTAACATTATTGTACTCAAAAAGATGATGAACTGTATTTCATTATTGAAAGTACTCTAGGTGTAGATATTTTTTTGAAAATACTGAAAATATATTCCTGTAAATTACGTGCTGTTCCTCATTATTCTGCTCTGAAGTAAATGATAGCAATCCTTTATCTGCTGAGGATAAAGTTGTGCCTCTGTATAAGCAACCTGAATGTATGGAGATTTCTATCTCTCAGCCTTTTACACGCCAACACTTGGTAAAACTTTCTTATATCTACCTAAAAACATGATGCAAACGTATAAGGTTACAAATTTACACTGCATGATATCTTACTTCTGATTTTGACCCTGAAACTTTGCAAAAGGAATAGTTGACTAATTCAGTTGTCCTGATACGTACACTAGCTGATTGGATTGAACTACATAAATACTGTGCATGTGAGATTTACTGAAATTCTAAATGCTTTGGGATTTCTGATGTAAAACAGAAAATACCTGTTTAATCCTGCAAATAATTTCCAAAGCTCTTGCAGTGAGGAAGAGAATAGTTGTCTATAATACGATACTAATTTTTTTACACTTGGTAAAATTTGGACCAAGACCAAGCACTGAAAATGTCTTTAACTTTTGTAGCCTAATGACTTCTGATTTAAAGATCATGAGGAAAACTATAATTGAATGATCATGGATTTGCATGGAAAAGCACAATTGTAAGACAACATGTGCAGAATTTAGTGACCATATATTTAAGATATATATTGTCTCTTTCTAAAATAGATTGAAATAATTTGTAAATTACAGTTGGTGCATTGCAAACTTTTTTTATGTAAATTGTTACTTAAATTGAGCAAACTCAAAGTGGCCACATGATGGTGCCAAGACACAGCAGTAAAAAATGTGTGCCTTCTATAAACAACATGCACGGCTTCGGGAGGGAATCTGCTGTAGTCCCTTGCATTTTCCCTGTCCCTCAAAACTGGCAGCTGCAATCCAGAGAGCCTGATGAACTGGCAGAGAGGCATTTTTCAAAGACCATTTTCACTGTTCTCCTTCCCTGGTCAGCCATAGATTTTTATTTTTTTTTAATTTAATCTGCATAAACACAAATGACTCTCTTCTTCTTCATTATTGGATCCATACATTGATAATATACACTACAAATTAAATTAGAATAGCTTCAGTCATCCAGATGAAGAAATGGCAGGTACTTTTTGCAGTGAGCTAGCAGAGCTTCACTACTGTGACCCAGAGTAAAAAAACCAACCCCAAATCAAACACTCTTTCCTCTTGAAGAGAGAGAGAAACACCATCACTTCCTCCCTGCAATTTAAGGTCAAAATTAAGCTTTGAAATTATAGTGGTCTTCTGAAAGAAATCCCTTTCGTATTATCATCTCATCACTTTCGTGATTTCCCACCCTGTATTTCCACACTGCCCCCACCGCTGTGCGTGGAAACTGTAAACCAAGGGTTGGGTTTCCTTCTGCCCGGTGCTGTGGGGAGTGATGGTGGGTTTTCTTCCAGTACGTGAAAAGGAAAAAGTAGTGTCAACCTTCACAGAGAAGTACCTGTTGCCACTTTTGAGCTGCTGTTTGCTTGAATGCAAAAATCCAAATATTTTAGGCCAGTTACGCTTGTTCTGCCTGGAGAGCTGAGAGTGAGTCAGTTCCTGCACCGGGCTGACGCTTCTTGCTGAAAGATGAGATTTCTCTCTTGAACTGCAAGCTGATGTAGCAATATAAACACATCCTGTGCTGACAGGTGCTGTTATGAGAATGTGAGGAAAAAATGTGTAGAAACTGCTGCTCTTTTGTGTGTTCTCTCACTGGGTAAATGCAGACCACTGGAGTGATGCTCCATGTAATCTTAGCAGTTGGATTTATCTAGGTAACCATTTTTTGAGTGTTTATCTGATCAGAAAAGTGGGAAGTATTGGTAGGCTGCAGTGCAAGGAAAGTTTTCCATGCATAAGGACTCACAAAATTGTTTCAAACAAAATATTTAACTTTCCATCAGCTACTTCTAATGATTGTCAATTTTCTATTGTTACCATAAAGTATTGGATTTTACACATTTCATAAGAAAGCAACGACATGATTAATTAAAAATGAGACTCTGTGTATGAAAGAAAAGAAGTTCAGTGTTAATTCCGAAGTATTTTGATGTCCATGCCATTTTTACTGGTAGCTCCAAGATGTATGTGTATGCACGCACATTCTATTGAATGATCTCTATATAGGGCATAAACACCAAATGAGACTCTGTGTTGAAACAGCCCACATAAATATGTGTTTTCCCACCTGTGGGCATTTTTGGAGTACGTATCCTTAACAGTATGAACTATGGTTAACATTAACTGACCCGTATAGTAGAGACTTACCATTCAAATGTTATAAAAGTTAAATCACTATCCACCATGTTAATAACTTTTATAAAATATTACCTCTTGCTCTTAAGCCAACAAATCCTGGCAGCAAGGCTGAAAAATTTTAGATATGCAAAATGCCAGAAAGTTTTGGAAAACCTTCTGCTTTTATTTTCTACTTTATGAACATGCTTTGAAAGCCTTTTCTATTTAGAACATAAATATTAATGTTGTTTTCATTGGATTTTGTCATCTCACAGATGGGAAAATGAGGTTTTCAGTAGCTGAATAATAAGTTAACTGAGGAACAGAATTCTTGAATCAGATGGCTGCTTTCTTGCTACTGTTTAGGAATGCTTTTATTGACCTGTCAGCGTATGTTTGTGGTAGAGCTTGGGAGAACAGGAACAGCATGACTCTTCTTTTGTACCAGAACATTTCTTTTTAATTGTACTGAAGGTGACCATCCTGTTTTACCTTAATTAATCATAGCTGTCGTTTAGTTAAGACATGTTGAAGGCTACAGGAGCATTGTAGCTTCCATAGCAATGAGGGAATATTCTACTAGCTGGAATATTTTTAGCAGAACATATTTAAATCATAGAAGTAGTTATTCTTTTTAAAGGAAGATGTTTTTTTCCTGAGGAATTGGAAAGTCTATCGAGGTCTGTTCTAGGCGTAGGAATTGGCTGGACTAAAGCAAATACTGAAGTGCCATTGAATTACACAGTGTTGGAACAGGCACGTGTAAAACTTGGTCAGGAAGGAACCAGAATTTGGCCATCAGCGGCATGCTTGGTGGCATGCAAGGCAGGAAAATATTTATGAAGATACTGGGACAGGAAAGCGGCTACTGAACCCTGTTTTCATTGCTAGCTTAATCTCCAACCAGCCTTACCAGGGTTTATGCTCCTTTGTCTGTGTGTTTCTGAGCCTCAGCAGTGAGAAGGAAGACGGCAGATCCGTTTACAGCTCTCCTTAAAAAAATCATCTGACTTCTCGTTCAGCAGCAGTGCCTGGAGGTGTCGGAAAGTGCATCAATAGAAAACCTCGTACCCTGGTGCAGGCCTCTTGCACTGTCCAGGCTGCTGCAGGAAGGCCCGCGTCTTGATGTCACAGCACAGGAGGGTGATTTAAGGGCTGCTCTGTGAAAACTGAGTGGCATTTGGAACTATTTATCCTCTTCTTTTTTAATGCTACATGAAATATCCCACTGGAGCTATTTAAGCATGGATTATGTTTCATCCTGTTTTTCACTCAGAGCTTCTTAGCATGACTACGGAGTTTTCCTGCGCACCTTTCGTGTGACAATCGGTGGCGTGAATGGGGAAGAAGAGATGTGGGCTGCCCGGCGCTGGAAGCCCAACGTTGGTTAGACTGTTCTGAAACGGAATGAATAGGATACCTGCTGCTGCTGCGGGGAGATACTGGAGATATCCTCACCCAAGCCTTCCAGTTACCAACCGCGTCCTCTTTACAGAGAGAGAAATACATTGTCAGTGTCTGATGCTTCAGCAATTGCAGTGGAGTTCACAGCATTTGCCGTTCTTTAAGCTGTTAAAACCAAAGCAAAGGTGGAAATAGAGTGACAACAAAGCAAGCCAAGCAAAAGACAATCACATCAATTATTGAAATTACACTCCTGATTATGTTTTGCAAAAGCTTAGCATGAAGGGGGAAGTGTTTACATACACTCTTAGTGGTAAAAAGAATAATTTTTTATTTAGACCAGCCAGGCCCAGCATTATCTATTTTTAAAGAAGTCAGCAAATGCAATTATGCAAATAGCTGTGACTGTGGCTGGGAGGAAGGAGATGCTTCCTTCCCTCCTTGCAGGGTTTCCCACAGCCTTTCCCTCCAAACACTGTTATTCCTTCAGCCTTTCCTTTTCGTGTTCTGCAGCCACTGGTACTAATCCCACTATACTGGGGATGAAAAGATGTCCCTTAATCAGATCACCTGAGATCTTCAATGGTTTACAGTGTTTTTATAGCTGGCACTGGAAGCTGGGGATGTTCACCTCCACAGCTGGTGCTGCCCTGGCCGCAGCACTGCAGACTTGCTCCGTGTCTGACAACATGCAATAACGAACCAGCCCATAATGAAATAATTTCTTTATACCTCACGGGCTGAATTGAAGCCAACCAAAATCAATGGAAATGTTTCCGTGTACATCTTAAGGTTTCTTCCATGCAGGATGTGAAAAGTAACAGAAAGTAAATTTCTCACTGCAGGTCTTTATTCTTGCTGTAGACATGTATTTATAGGCACTGATTGACCTGCTGCCCATGCAACATACACTATTTTCTCTCAGTTTGCTTTCAGAAACTGTTGTTTTCTCTTGGATGGTCAACATAAATATTTTTTTGATACCAACAACTGCCACCTGAGAGAGGTAAAAGCACTCAAATCTATTTTCAATAGCTTAAGGTGGTTTAGGGGGAAAAAATTCTCTGAATAAGTGTGGAAGAAAGTAATTTGTAAATCCAGTAAAATGTGCAGAATGAATTGAATGGCATAAAATGAGGAGAATCCATGTGTGTGTGAGATTGATTTCCAGCTGCTAACAGTGACCAGACGTGGCCGCCCTGCCTCCTTACAGCTCTGCACTCTGGAGCTCCTTCACTCTTCTGGATGCAGCGGCAGATTGTACTGAATCCTGAAAACTATCGCGTACCTGTGCTGCTAGGGTACTTACACAAGTGTGAGGCATGAGGAAGTCTAGTGGTCTACGAGATCTGGATTCAATGTCCACCCCTCTCAGAATTTCCCGTGTTACGGGGAGCACTGGCTTTCCCTGGCTGGGCAGGGACGAGGTTCCCAGCGCTGCTCCTGCCTGGCTGCCGGTCGGTGGGACCTGGCTGCACCCGAGCGTTTGCAGCAAGGCAAGGCCAGCTCAGAGGGTCCCGCTCTCCATCAAATCTGCTTTTGGGACAAGAAGGGAACATGTGAAATACAGGTTTAATTGTGCCCTCTTGTCCTCTGTGACAATGCTCGTTCAGACACCCCAGGAGCTGCATTGTGTACACTTTTGTCATTTGTAATCAAAAACACATTTTCTTCTCAAAATAAGGCTTTTCAACCTCAGTGCCTTAATGCAATGTGGTCCTGAGTTAAACTGACCTTATACTGGCATGAGGGCACTAGACCAGATTTACAGAGGTAGACCAGAGCCCGAATGTTTGCAGGTATTGATGGGCTTCATTTTGAGCACAAGGAAATCTGTGTTTTTTTCTTCATATTGGTTATTGACATAGTGTCAAATACAGGCTTGAATAAAAGCACGAACACTTGAACATAGAAAAAATATATTTTTCATGGAAGTAGCTTAAACTTTTTAACACTGTGCTATTAAACAGATGGAATTTCAGCTCCAAATAATTTATATCCTATTACAAATGAAGTGACCTAAGTGCCTTGTTTTCCCGTTCTACACTGGTGCAACCCAACTGAAAACAGCAATAGTGCCCTAGTGAAAGAAGGAGTGAAGTAACATTGTAATAGCCTATACCCCTGTTGACATTTATAGCATGATTATTTTTCACCTTTAGGTGAACCCTTACCCCTGTTGGATTCATTAAATTTTGTAGTGCATTTGTTGCCCTGTTCTCCCAGATGTCAAGTTGTTTTTGCTTTCAGGAGTCTGAAATCTAACAGCTTCATTGGAAACTAAACCCATGCTCAATTCAGACAATCTGAATAGGTTTAATACAATAAATAAAAAGCAGTTAAAATATATTATTAGTCTTTTTAGTCAAGCCTTGAGGTGGCTACAGTTTTCCTTAAGAGGTCTTTCCTCTTAGACAAAAATTCTGCTTCACCAGATGATAACTCCACTGCTGTTCCTCTTTTACGTTGTCAGTCTTGGACCAGGCAAATCCATGCAACTCATCTAGACGACAGTTGTTGCACATCAAGGATTTCATAACTTGCCTCTAACTTGAACAGCAATTTTTTTTGTTGTTTTTTTTTAATCTCTGTTATAGAAAAAAAGACACAACACAGCAGCTGCTTAGACATATATTTTAAAAGCCAAATTGTTAATCCACTTAGTTCTTCTTGGAGATGGATGAAGAGAGCTGAGTAAAATATCTGTGTTGCTTAAAGACATGGAGAAACTCTTCTGAATGCTTAGAGGATAGTCCTTAATCAGATATTTGCTGTCGTATTTAAACAGCAGAGTTAAAGAGCAAGCCCTTACGATGGGTTTTCATAAAGGTTTGAATTATTGTGACTGCACTCAGTACTGCAGATTTCAAATGCCATATCTTAAGGGCAAAGAATTACGAAAAAAATTTAATAAACTTTGCTCATTTAGAATCTTATTTGACAAACAGTTGGGAGTCAAGTTATATTGCACTGTTGAAATGAATAACCAAGAAAAGAGTCTTTGTCTCACAGACCTTATATGATGTAGGTGGAAAAGATTTTTTTTGCTTGATGCAATTATTTGCGATGGTAACACGACACTATTCAGTTGAGCCAAAAGAACAGAGTGGTTAATGGCAGAAAAGTAGGGTAAGGAAAAAAATTAATGTGAAACTGCCCTTCTAACCTTCTTGTGGAAAATTAATGACTACTGAGGTTACTTTAGATATCCCAACTATTTTACATGTTATGAGACAACGTCAAAGGGCCTCATTTAAAGATTAATTCATCCAAAAAGATGAAATTCACATTGAGTGTAATGAAATTCCTTCACTGGCGTTGTTGGGGTGGAACTCAGGACCCAGGTTACAGAAACACAGTACATTACTGTAGATTCCCTAAGTTTCCTTGGGCTTTAAGTTTACTTGCTCAATACTTAGAATTTTTGTCAGTTGAGCAAGCTCAATTCATTAAGAAAATACTTAATTATGTCATGGCTGCATGGGGTCCAACTGAAAACTACCTAGCCACAGTATTCAAAGGCATTAAGAGCAGTTTACATTTGTTTAAGCTCCAATTTGCATTATTTTCATATTTTACAAAGATAAGGATTTCCCAATTTTTTACATTCTGTATCCTTGCATCCAGGTCTTTAAAACCAAAAAACTTCAGCTCTTTAGTGTCTTTACTGATCCCTGAAGTTAGGTCTTTCTTAAAAATGTATCCATACATGAAAATAGCTATCTTCAGGCAGCAGGTTGATCTTATCCCATCCACATGGGCCAACAGCAAATTCTGAAGAAAGAAATACAGAATGACACAGGAAGCATGCAATGATACTTTTCTTCCAAGTATGGTATGTCTTCCAAGCTTCTGGCGATACGTGGCATAGGAATTTTCTGACTCAGATGGTAGCAGATCACAGTGTTTAAGAGAAAGGAAGGCATTTTTTCCCGTTAATTAATCCAATAGCTTTTTTAAGCTATTTTTATTTTGGCTTCCAAAAATTTAGTGGCAATATATTCCACCAAATAATTGCACGGTGTAAATAAATACTTCTGTTTTAAGCCTACAGGCTGATCGGCTCACTAACTGTGTCCTAGATTCTGTATTATCTGAAAAGGGAAACTTTAGCTGGGAAATAAATAAGGAAATTATTATTTCCCATACTAGCTTTGGCTATTAATGAGTCCCCATAGAGAAACTCTTCCAAATATTCATTATCCATCTCTGCACTGAGGTGAGTTGCTTTGTAGGCTCAAGTGTTATCTCATTTCCAACTTGCACAGTGCTGCAAAGATGTTTTCTGTAATAGTCACACCTGGGAATACCAGTAAATTGCATGAGACCCTGCTCCAAGGACACTTGTTTAGATAAGGGAAGTAGATGTGTGTTGAAATTAGCCTCAAGCAGAGCCTGAGAGCTTCAGCCCTTGCACAATGTAGTTTTAGCCTATTTGACTCCAGTAAAGGTCAGTAAGGGAATACATCATTACTCTTAAAGTGATCTCTTGTTAAGTTAAGGAATCCATATTTTGGTGTAGAAGAAAGGCAAGTGATGTGGTAGGTCAACCAGTTTGTAGCTGACACGGCAAATACAATCCATGGTTGATCCTCCTAGAGAAATAATAAAGAAAGGTAGCTTTCATTTAGAGATTGAAGATTTCCAAAGCAGAGCAGAAAGGAAGGGACATCACAGCTGGGGAGGAGAAGTGAAGGCTGAGGCCAGTGGAGGGGTGGCCATCCTTAGACAACCTCTGATCCAGTGGAAACTTTGGGCTTGTGAACTCTAAGCTACTGGATCCAAATCTGCACACACCTCATGGACGCATGAACTCCAGGTTCTTGCAGCTCCTAAAACTCCTTTTGTGTAGCTGTATGTGCACCCCTAAGCCTCATCTGTTAAAGAGTGGACTTTGTTTGAGGTGCTGACTGCTTGACTGACTGTTAGACAGATTTATCATTTTGACAATAAATGTGTGTGTCCTTTCAGTGGTTTGGTTTTCAATATCTCCAGAGAGATGTTCCATTTCAAAGTGCAGAAATAAACCCAAATATCCAAGATTGAGCTGGTTATAGGAGGCTTGGTAGAATATGTTGAGGGAATGAGTCCTCTGCAAAATGCAGTGGGAAAGCTGTGACTGGTCAGAAAGGAACAGGTTATCTTTGACTTTACAGAAAACAGTAATTCTCCTTTTCTTAGTCGTGCCTTAGTAGGCAACTTTCTAATTAAAATAATATTTGTTTGATCCACAATCATACAATCATAGAATCATTAAGGTTGGAAAAGAACTCAAGGATTAATATTACCATTTTGAATCTTTTCAGGTGGAAATTAGAATATCACAGTAAGTCAAAGTATAACGCAGGAGCAGCTGTGTTATTGGATTAAACTGGCTCTTAACCAGCTGTAAAAATTTTAGGAAAATACACAATTTGTTCTTCAGTGTTGATCAGTATTGATCTTTGAAGTCATGGAGAACAGTAGCATCATTCAATTCCAAAGAAAGAACCAAAGACGGAGTATAATTATCTTGTTTCCAAAACACACTTTCATATATACTAGTAAAATATTGACGTGAGAAGAGAATATGAGAAATACCAGTCAGTGGAATTTTTAAATGTAAACGCTAATTAAATTACAAGAAAGCTGGAGAGGGATTTTTTGCAAGACCATGTAGTGACAGGATGAGAGGTAATGGTTATAAGGTGAAAGAGGGCAGATTTAGATTAGATATTAGGAAAAAATTTTTGACTGTGAGGGTGGTGAGGCACAGGAACAGGTTGCCCAGAGAAGCTGTGGATGCCCCATCCCTGGAGGGGTTCAAGGCCAGGCTGGATGAGGCTTTGAGCAACCTGGGCTAGTGGAGGGTGTCCCTGCCCATGGCAGGGGGGTTGGGACTTGATGATCTTTAAGGTCCCTTCCAACCAAACCATTCTGTGATTCTATTGTATGATTTTATATAGTTGTGTATGAAACTTACATACCTGATATCTAGATTTAGGTAATTTAGAGATCTAGTTTAGATTACGAAGGTAGATTGGTTTGTAAACATAGGTACCACCTGCTCTATGGTCATCACCTCCTCTCACAGTCAAGCATGCCCTTACCTGGGGGACCTCGGTCCTGGGCCAGGGACAGGCACAGCTGATGTCTCTGCCAGGCAAGAGGTGTCACTTATGCATTACAGCAAAACAAGCCAGATTCAGGATTCAGTGTTCTCTTAGGTTTGCAGAATGTCCCAAGATAACAGATTTTAGGATTATGTCTTTATGTATAGGGAAAAAAATGTTCCTCCATGACATTTCTTGGAGCTTTCTGTGGCACAGTACGATTGACATGATTCAAATGAGATGAAGAGAGACTGAGGCAATGTTAGTCACTGTAAATCTCATAATTGTCTTCATCTATGTCAATGCGGATCTGACATCTACTCTCCGCAACCCATCATGAGTCTGACAGGCTAGGGATTCATTATAATGATATAATTTACCTCCAGCTCTCAAACAGCAGAGGCAAGGCACCAGTTCCACAATAAAAATTTCATCAGAGAAAGCTGGTGAAACTGAAATTTCTGAAACATTGTTTTAGTAGTTTCTCCACAACACATTCCTTAGAGATAGAATATGTAGTATTGCAGTGCAGAGCAATCACACCGCTTCAGAAAGGGCTATGCAACTGCTCCGTGCTCTGCCTTTCAGCCAGTGCTATCCCCATGGGCAGGCACTATGGATATATATAGCAAATGGACCACAGAGCATCTAAAAGGCTGACAGCTGACATAAGGAAAATCTGTGATGTCAGGCTTATGCAGCTCTGGCTGTTGATATTAGAGTCATTTACAATATTTCTTTAACTTGCATCATTCAGCAGCTGAGTGAGACTTGGAACACAGTGTCCCAGGGCCTCTCAGGGCTGATCTCCAAGAATGGTCATGAAAAGCTTCTAGTGAAAGTGACATGATTCAAATGAAATGAAACAGTGGGGTACATACATTTCATAAATGCCTTACTGTGTGTGAATGTGGATTCAAAATCTTTTTCTCCTCCCTCCCATCACTAGTCTGACAGACTGTATTAAAATACCTGGATTCTGGGAGACATGGCAGTGGAGCTGTGTCCCAGAAGCAGAACAGAAAATGGGCACATATTTGGGGTGTTTGCATTAGAATCTCTCTGGAAAACACTTCAACTGGTGACCTGTGGACTGCACCTTGTGTGTGCTGAGGCTGAGCACCTCCATTCAGCCATCTGTCAAAGCTCTCCTCTGAGTTCGCTGCCCGAAATAGCACTGCTTTTTTGAGGGGAATCTCAGGCTGCTGGGGCACCCGTGTCTGTGCTATAACTGCAACGGCTGCTGAGGAAGCAGATGAAGATCCCAGCAGTCTAACACAAATACACCAACAGGTTGTGTCCTAAGGTGTCTGTTCTGCCTCTTTAACCTCTTTCATCCCATGGTGAAGGTGAAGACCAAAGCTTCTGTATGGCATGGCAGGAGGCAGTGAGAGAAAAGGTGCCTGTGTTGCTGTCTAAGGGGATCAGGATGGTAGGGACTTTCTCCTCCTTACCCTCCTCATGGGACAGAAGAACACTGGGAGCTGCCACTGAAGGAGAAAGGGCGTGAAGCGGGGGAGCTCACCCATGTGCTGGAGAGGAGGAAGGAGCAGGAAGGTAAGCAAGTGCTATATGGAGAGGATATGTTCATGCTACACATTTCTTCCTCTCACACCAGACATTTCTGTGTCTGCCCGTGTGCTCTTAACTGCTCAAACTAGAACCAAACAAATTGTTAGCTGATGAGATTTCCAAATTTCTGATTTGTTCCTTTGTAGAACCGATGTTGCCCAACCAGATCCTGCAGAGGAGAAATGAAGATTTAATTAAAAAAACAAATCTGGCTGTTGAATGAGCTATAATATCAGGCTGAGAGATGAAACAAACAACTCCCATTCACTTGAAACGCTGTTGGATGCTTCAACATTTTGTGATGCGAGATCACACCGTCTTCCAGCATTTGCATTTACTAGAGTAAAGAGGTAAAAAAAACAACCCACGCCCAAAGTGCCTAGTAATTGGCTTCCGAGCAACAACTGTACAAGTTCAGATCTCGTGGCAGAATTCAGAAGGAAGAGGTAGAACCCGAATCCCAGTTGTAATAGCTGGGATATTTCTAGATACTGGATTAGAAAAAAAAAAAATAAATGCACCAAATAACTAGAAGTAGCCACAGTTCTTAGACTTAAAGAGGGATTGTTTTTATGTTTTGTTTGTTAGTGTCTCTTTGTTGTCACTTTGTAATGAGAAATCTGATTGCTCATCCAGCCCAGATGAGTCGTTGCTGGTTTGCCGTTGGCTAGTGTGTGTTAATGATGACCCTAAAGGAGAAGCTCACAAATCACAAAACCCACTGTCACACTGTGTAACAACCCCCAAGGGATCTACACACCCCAGCAAGAATCTAGGGTGTCCCTAGGGCCAAGAAGGTTTGAGGAGGAGTCTCCTTATGGATACACAGCAGTGCTACCACTGCTCTGAGCTCCAGGTAAGCTTTGAGGAGTTACTAAGTGCCTTGACAATCCTGAGTTTGAACCCTCTGGTTTCAAGGCAGGTGCAGTCCTTCATCTGGAACATACAGAAGAGGGTCACTGCTCCTTGAACACAAGCTCTCCAGTACTTTCCCACAACCTCATCCCTTTCCATTTAGGTACATGCAAACCATCAAAGCAGCTTTTGGGTACAGAAGTCCATGTTTGGTAAGTTATTTTTGGTTAGTCTATGTTGAAATTCATCCAGAATCTAATCTACTACACCAGCAATGTAAGACACGATGGGAGTAGTGCTTAAGCACTGCCTTCCTGCTCAGCTTGTGTTTCAGAGCCTCGTATTAAATTCTGCTGTAGGTTTGTGGAGTTTTTTATGATACCATTATTTCTTTGTGCATATTCAAAAATTCCAAGGTATCTGTAACTCCTCTAGAGACAATGAGTCCCTGTTGTCTATCAAAACTAAGGCCCTTCTAAGAGCTTAGCACTCGCTGATACCCAGTGCAAGGTTGCTCACTTTCTATCAGAAAAGCATTCATGTCTTCAATTTAAAGCACTTCTATATTTTGGTTAACAAATGCCTTCACTCATTATTTTGTCAGTCTGTCCCATCCATTGCATTCAGAGCATAGCAATGCCCAACAAACCAGGTTAGTGGGCAAAATCCATCAGAAAGCTTGATGCTTGTCTTAAAGAAGACTATGGCTCATAAAGCTCTGCTACTCTAAAGACATTACCAGCTGCTGAAATCACTTCAAAGTAATTTTCTGTTCCAAATTAGAGTGCATCTTTGCAGCATAATCAAGTAATTTAATTTACAGCCATAGTTATTATTTATGGCTTATCATTCATATATTATAAGTAGTTTGCTGCAAACTACATTTGTAATGATGATAGGTGCATTAACATACATAATTTAAATCAATACATTTAAAAAACTTGAACATCCATAATGACCTACTGAACAATCACTGTGACACTTTCAAAATGTTCAAAAGCACAGTGATTGTCGCACAGGCTCTTTGCATTATAGCACATACATCAATTTGCAATGGTAGCAATAGCATCACTTAACGTTTTGTTAAAAAATGCTTCTAACATAGAATAAAATCATCAACAGAAGGAAGGAAAGGAAGGGGAAATGATCAAAGAGCAAATGCATAGTCTTCATGAGGAGATGGACGCTTACTGATGGTAGGAACAGGCAAAGAAAGCTGACGTGAGCTGAGGAAGATAAATATTCCAGAAAAAACATTAGAAACAAGTTCAATGTGGTTGGGGGAACATGAAACTTCACAGGAAAACCTGAGTCCTGACAGACACCAAAGAAATCAAAATTTACAACCAGCACATGGGCGTGTGCTTGGATCTGATTCATGTCTTGCGTTATCAAGAGTAAAGAAAGCCTAATTAGCAGTCCTTCATAAAAATAGTTTGTGCTTGCATGTCCCAGCTGTTAAGTTTCCTGGAAAGATGAATTGTAAGTATGTGGCGCAGGGAAAGCCGGAGTGGGACAAGTGCATACCTTGGTGTAAGTGTGTCCTTGCAGGAGGACGGCAGTTTCTCAGGCTCATCTATTGCAAAGGTGTAAGACAGAGTCTGTGCCCAGTGTGCACCTGGACAGGAGACAAAAAGGGACAAAATGAGGCAGCTCAGAAGAAGCTGAAGAGCACTGCTTCCCTGCTCACGTGTGGGCAGTGTCAGGAGGGAGAGTTTGGCAAAGAAATTGACACCACCTATTCACAGAGTCGTAGAATCATTTAGGAAAAGACTCCTAAGGTCATCGAGTTTAACCGTATTCAATGCACTGGCTCTGTTTTTTTCTGGTAGACTCTTGTGACCAGCTTTTAACTCCAAGATTGCTGAAGAATGCTTTTATCCTTTATCTGCTCTCCCAGTGAACCTGTCCTTAGCTTCTGGGGCCAGCACCAGTCAGATCATTAGTGAACACACAGGGAAAGAGCTGTGTGCAGGAGAACTCCCCTTGCACCAGCATCTTCCTCCTCCTGGCCTCTGTGGGCTGAGCACGGCGGGAGAAGCTGCACGCGCAGGTGGAGAGGGGCTGTCTCATCCTCTGACATGACAGCACCTGTATTTCATACCTGGGCTTGCTTCATTTGCATTTCCAGCTGGGCAGCCTTTGTGCTTCAATTTTTCTGGTGACAGCTGCTCTTTGATTGCACTTACCTGCCTAATAAACTGTGATTGAGAACCTTTTATCTCCAAAATTTCAATGTCATGAATAACTGAAATAATGGACAGCGATTAATTGTGCTGAAATCGACACACCAAAATGGCCGAACTAATTAAACATGTTGTTATGGTGAAACTACCTCAAAAATATTTTCAATACTATACAGGCTGATCTTGAGACAGAAGGAGGCGTTTTGGCAGTACTTACAGATGAACATTGATTGTGTGTTTTTCAAATGCTTAAGAATGGAGGTGTTTCTAAGGGCTGGAGGTCACTGGGACCACCATGGTGCCTGCTGGCAGAGGAGCCGTGCTCTGGGACAGGATGGGTGCCAGCTCCTGTGGTGCCTCCTGCAGCGACGTTAGTTAGATTATTGCCATCTATTTTTGTTTTAGCAAGAGCACTGAGTGCCACTCTGGAGCAGCAGCTGACAACAGAGACAGCAGAATGGGTTTATAATTCAATATTTAGGACAATTAGCTTTCGTGTAATGTCCTTGGGACTGAAAAAAATTGTGATAAATTGGAGAGAGGCAGATGAAGTATTTTCTTTGAGCATGGGTAAGCACAAGAGGTGGGCAGGTGGAAGCAGGTAGTAATTTCAAAAGCATTTCAGTGAATTTTGTGCCATTTTTGAAGTGCCATTGGTGCTTAGAAGATCACAAGAAGCGTGCAGACCTGTCAGGGTAGCAGCAGTCACCTAACAGTATTTTCTACTAGACCTGTACAACTCACTCCCTCTGGTTTGTCTTCAAGCGTCACTTTCAAAGCTTTTATTTAAAGTTTTGACCCTAAAATGCTGCTGTGTTATTTCTTGGCTGCACCCATCTTATGGTGAAAGCGCACCAAATTTTGAAACAAGGAGTCTACAGCTGTAGGTATAGCTGTAGCTCTGAAGATATTACTATAAATAAGGGTAAAACATGGTAATATTCTTAAATAAATGGTAATATTCTAAAATATATGTTACTGATATTTCGATAAGTAAAAAATTACTGCTCACTTTATAATGCATACCCTTTGTAATGCACTGCTCCTCCAAATAACTAAATAGAGCAAACTAAGTGCAATTTGTCTGCCATCTAGTATAGAACAGGAAGGGGTCAGGACTTAGGAGGAGAATTTTAGCTGTTTGAAAAATGCTGTTTCAAATGCTTTTGAAATTGAAATGCTCTAGCTATTATTTATTTTTTATTTTATTTTTACTAACGAGTCAGTGTCTTTATGGGTATTTCTAAAAATAACTGCATTCATGCAAACACTGCCAGGTGTAAGCTGGAGGACTGCCTTGTTCCCAGTCCGTGTGAGGTGTGAGTCCCAGATGAGGGTTCTGGACTGCTGCCAGGCTACTGTATATCGTGCCTGAGTGATGGTGACTCCTCCAACACTGGCTCTTTCCAGCAGCAAAGGCTTTATTTACAGCTACCTGCAGATTTCCAGACAGACCTCGAGGGTGAAAAGCAGTAGCAGTTACACGCAGATTGTCTAAAGTAGTTCTTTTTAGCTTATGATCCTTGCAAAGTGTCTGGTGTCTCTGTTGGATTTGGGAGGTGAAGGGCTCATTTTGGGGTGAGCAATCAGGAGAGCAGCCCAAGGCCTCTGGCCCCCAAAAAGAATGAGCGTGCTAAGCCTGCAGCTCATCTTTGTGCAGACAGGAGAAGGCTAGTCTGCTATTCTTTCACCTTGGCCACCTGCAAGGCTAAAATCAGCTCACAGCTTTCCTAAACCTTGCAAAGGGGTGAAGCAAATTCATATACACACAGTAAAATTTAAAGTGTTGTGTTATTAGTTCTATAAATCTCTCCCTTTAAAAAGTACAGCTATGGAAAAGAAAACTGCTGTCATCTAACCTCATCTGTCAGCAGATAGCCTCTTTTCTGGGTAATATTAGAGTCACATAACTCAATTCTCTTGGTTTCTGTCACTTGCTCGTAGGTGGAACCATGACACTTGGAGCAACTCCACTGTCAGGTGGAACAAAACATTGCAAAAAAGACCTTTATAGCAGACAAATACTGATCCTATTTAGTGAAGTAAGGAAGGGAGGAGACATCTTCAACACTTCTTTTAAGACAGGACAAACTGTCCTCCCTCGTCTCCCTGCTGGCTATCACAAGCTTGATTGTCTTCTGTCTCAGACAGGTAAAATCAGAGTCCCCCCTCCAGAGGCCAGGCTGTATTTCACAGAATCACAGAATGTTAGGGATTGGAAGGGACCTTGAAAGATCATCTAGTACAATCCCCCTGCCGGAGCAGGAACACCTAGATCAGATCGCACAGGAACGCATCCAGGTGGGCTTTGAATGTCTCCAGAGAAGGAGACTCCACCACCTCTCTGGGCAGCCTGTTCNAAATCCGTAGGTACAATTTGAATTCAATTCCATCAGCATCAGTGAGTTTGTGATTTGATTTATTTCTCTGACAATTCTGCCCAAAAGACGGAGGATGGTGAGAGGCAGGACCTGACTTGGTGACTTCTCATGCAGGAGCAACTCTGGAGCTGAGCGTGGGAAAGGAGGTCACTTTGAGTGTGCTGTGGCTAAACTCAGCTAATCTCACTTCTCACATCCAAATCTGGGTCAGCTAGAATACTCACATGTGGCCCTGAATTCAGGTCTATTAAAACCCAGATATGTTTCTTTCCTTTGGGGAAGTGGGGTTAAGTGGAGTGAGTGCTTTGTAACTTCTGCTTGTATGTACACAGCTTGCTGCCAGAGGGAGTGCCATTTGCTTGTCTCTCTGGGAACAGTGCTTGCTGATACACTGCAATCATAAACAAAACTATTTTGCTCATGTCATCACCATCCCTTCTGGCAATGATGGTGCTGCACCCACCTATCATGCAGAACTGCTTCATGATACACTGCTGAGTGCTAAATTCTTCCCTCTGCAAAAAATAATGCATAGGTCAGCCCACTCCCTTTCAGCTCGGTACTTTTCACCACCCCATAGTACAAGCTGGAATGAAATATCCTATTAAATGTCTTTTGACACCTGTTATGAAAAGCACAGTATGGTGCTCCTGCTTCTTGCTGGTGTCTGAGATCCTATCCATCTTCTTCCTCCAGCCCACAGACTCCCGGGAGCAGGTAGCTGGCACGCGATACTGTGTGCTCCTGCAGCAGAACAGAAATATCCCAAACACACCAGCAAAGCTCATAATCCCATCAGCTGACTTTGGAGGCTGGTGATACTATAGGAGAAAGAAAAACTGAAAAAGGTCAGCATGAGCTATTAAGGACGAAATCATCGCAGAGTCAAGGAGTGAAATTAAGGTCCGCTTGCTTTAGCTGCCAGTTCTGCGTACAGTCTGCACACCACACACACACACATATTCACAGTGGGGTTGCAGATGCCAAGCTGGGCATGCATACCATTGCAGGTGTGGGGTCTTTTTGTGGTTGGTAACAAATATTGATTGTTGTTGAGTCTGAAAAACAGCTAAATTCTGAATGTCTGCACCTTAGTGGTAGGTTGTCACAATCAGCGCCTGGCTAGGATTGCTCTGTGCAGGCACTTCAGTCACTAAAGATCAGTCCATGCATTAGTCAGTACAAAAATTGGTTTGGGTAGAAGAAAGCGAGAACATATTTTTTCCTGCCTCAAGCTATCTGACCTGTGTCAGAGAGAAGCCTAAATATGAACCAGTATATACTTTGCATGGACAGTAAGGAGACCACTGTCTTGGTGCAAAGTGGTTGTGTTTCACTCAGCATGACAGAACAGACCCGTGCACTACGTATGATTTTGCCCATGCTGAAGTCTTCTGATAAGCTTCGTCTCATTATATTACTGTTGGTAGCCATGGTGGCAGTTTGCGTGGACTGTTCTCAGGAGAAACTATACTGCTCAACTCCCACAGATGGAGAGTACTCAGGGTTAAAAACAAAGGAGCTCACATGTGAAAAACAGTCTGAGCATTTGCCTCTTTCCAAACAAGTATGAGAAGTCATGAACACTGAGCCTGTGGACAGTCCTTGCAGCAGAGGAGCTATTCATGTTGCATCCTCAGCTGCAAGCAGCAAAGCAAATTCCAGCTTCTGTAACTGACTGCTTACTGACTTTTGAACTGTCCTAAAGGTGCTGAGAGAAGTCAGGTGGTTTAAGTTGACTCTTATCACTTTGCAGCTAACGTAAGCAAAAAGCAAGTGCTGGCTCAGCAGGTCTGTGGGGATGGAGCATCACCAAGCAGTAGCTCCTCCTCACTTTCTGATCTTTACAGGATATCCCAGAGGAAAATGCAGTAAGGTCAAGCAGAGAAATATGAAACAGTAGGGTATGCAAATTCAATAACTTTTCTTCTTATTTATTCAACTCTTTTTTTTCTTGTTAGAGCAAAGGGATGGGAAGGCTAGCTTAAATTTTGTTGTGTGGGTTTGTATCTTTTCTGGGCTTCTCAGTTTTTGATTAAGAAACCAGGTGACCTCATAACTCATATGTGTCCTGCAAGATATTTCTGTAGCACTTTTTTTTCATTCTTTTATAATTCAAAAGTGCAATAACCACTTTTAAAATGAAAAATCCTTTCTACAGTATCTGATTGTGTCTGGCTATTTTCAAAATACCTTTATCAAGGTCTCTAACACCTATTGTTGCTAATCAGCATCAGCAGCAATACTTTCCTATTAACTTGGCTCAGTTTCTGCTCCTTCTACTGTGTTCTACCACTGGCATATCTACTAGAGCCCTGGATGGTTATTTTTATCCATCAAACTGCTGTTTACAGTTTTACATTAGATTGCTTTGCTTGATTTCATAAATTTCCATCATCGAGATACTATTTTGCCGAGCTGACCTTTGAAGATTTATTATATTTAATTATAAAAATAGCATTTCATATCTGATAAACAATGTCTGTGCCTGAAATTACTAGAACAGCAATTTATAAATAACATATGGTGACTCCATCAATATAACTCATCCTAAATTGTCTGTAGTAATCATAGCAGAGATAGACTTCAAGCAGAGGTATTCAAGATAATAATGCAATGGCTATGAACATCTTAATACACGATGGTAAATAACAGAAAAAGGAATTTAGAGTGTTTGAGGTTTACATCACTACATGCAGGTGTACCAGTTTAGGCAGAGTCGAGAGCTCAAACAATGTAAAAGAGATTATGGTTAGGATAGGTATATACTATGGAAAGCTTTAATGTGAAAATTGGTCAGTAAAATATTCCTGAGAATATTGGAAGCAAACTATTATGTTAGTCTGGCTTTTGAGCATCTCACAGCATCATGGGGAGTCTTAGAGTAAGGAATAATTTTCTCAAATATTCACTTTAATACCATGCTGGGGAGGACTATAGAATAAAGTTTTGTAGGTACTTACCAAATCTGACTGTGATTACAGTTGGCTGAATGCAACTGAAGGGAATACATGTCTTCTGGTGCCAGATCCTTAGGAAGGTTTAAGAAAGTTGCTGAAGTGAATACTATTCACTTCATTTCTCTAGTCTCAAAAGCA
The DNA here is from genome assembly GCA_013400615.1 of Syrrhaptes paradoxus. NCBI lineage: Eukaryota > Metazoa > Chordata > Aves > Pterocliformes > Pteroclidae > Syrrhaptes > Syrrhaptes paradoxus. Next base: position 36,046 of record VZTO01009652.1, on the reverse strand, counting down.
GTTTGATTAAGCTGCACGTTTTGGAAATCACATTCGTTTCCAAGCTCTGGGACATCTGGAATTAATAAGAAAGAGAAATGCTGTGTGAAATCCTGAAAAGACTGCTCGGTAAAGAGTTAAAGGCCAGTGGCATACTTAGTGCTAGGCAGCATGTTTTATATTGAGGGTCAGTCAAACAGATTTATATCCAATGAAGGAAGCTGCCTTTGCTTCATGACCCATCAGTTCCCATATATAAGGAAGATGGGGGTGTGGTGGTGGTAAGGGTGGTACACTGTGTTACTCTTTTAGGGGTGCATCTGTGGATAACACCCACACTGGGTCATTTGGCATGGGTGACTCAACAGGGGAGAGCTGCAGGTGCTAGGAAACAAGAGAGGATGAGAGAAGTATATAAACCTGCATGGAGCTGCTGGGTAATTTTAATTAGCTTGTTAGGGGCCAGCAAAGGGGCTAAGGGGGATCTCCAGGGCTTTCTAGCTCCCGCTGACTTTCTGAAGTTATTCCAAACACAGCCACTGCCTACAAAAGTTGGCAGTTCAGCTATGTTCAAACCAAAAACCTTTTGGTACAGTGTATGGGCCCCGTATTCCCTATCTCAAGCAGTGAAAGTACTTCACAGCTGTCATGTCTGGTCAGATGAGCTTTTACAGACTCCAGAGATTCAGATCATTTCGTTTAGAGCAAGGTTGTGTTCCAAAGCTGAAATTGATGGAGTTATTGCAGACAGTTCACAGTGAAACATCCTCCGTTCTGGAAGGTATCCAACCTAGACATGAGAGGAAAACCTTGTTTCTGCTGAAGCTAGTGGAAAAATTCCCATCCAATTCAATGGTGGTAAGATTTCAGTTTGAAGCTTCTGAGAGAACCTGGCACAATTAGAGAGAAGGTGGTACTCAAGGGATCATTTTCTACTCTACAACATGCCCACTGCTCTCCCAGTTGATAGCTGAGAAACCAAGGGATTTCAGCTTAGGAAAAGCAACCTGCTCTTCTTGACCTTCCCATTAGCCCTAATTAGAGTAATTAGATTAGAGTAAATGTAGTGGGAGGTGCAGCATAGACTATACTTTCATGTTGCTTAAAAAAACCAGCAAGCTGATTCCTTGGTCATTCAGCATCTCTCTAGACATTGATGTTGTTAGAGAGTCAAAATTAGAAATCTTTTCTAGAAGTTTATGATGATCTATACGCTTTTCTAACTGCTGAGTGGGCTGGATCCTGTTTTGAGATTCCCTGTTATAAATTCAAACAAATCATGGAAAGGAGGACTGGGAAAGCCTGCTGTTTCATTACCCCATTCTGCATCTCTAAAACCAGCACATCTTTAACAGATATATGTCTAAGACATGCACACATGGTGTATAATCCAAGACATAAATCTCAATGTATATTTATGTGTTGGAGATTCTTTCATCTCCGTTGGTGATCTACCAGGATTTATAAGTCCCTACAGCACACATGCTTTCCTAACCCAGACTCCTCTGACTACAAATGAAGTTGATTTCATCTTGTTTTACATTGGTGGAAATGGAAAAAACATGGATTATCCTACTCTGTAACAATCCTTGCATGTATGTGAAGTCTGTTATGATGTTTCTGTGACACTTCTCTATTCTAGAATGAATAAAGATAATTCTTCCAACTTCTCCCAAGAGGCTTACAGTTTAAAAAGTTTTTGTCATTTTATTTCTCTCCTCCTTTCTCATTTGTCTAGAACATTAAGTGAAATGTCCAGAGCAAAATGCTGCACTATAGCAACAACCCTCCATTAAATAAATTAAGCTCTATAAAGGGAATGAAGATGGAAAATTACTTGCGCTGAGAATAAAATTATTTCAAAATGCCATTCACTATTCTTGTCACAATTCTTACAGAGTACAGAGCAAAGCAAATCTGTCGTGGACTGACCCATTGCCAGTAACACAGAACCACTTAATGTATTATTATTTAAAAGACTATTCATAAAATAATTATCCTGTTTTTACTCTGTCTTCTTACTGTTCCTGTCCAGCAAGAAACTTCCATGGCATCAGTTTGGGTGGTGTTATTTGGCTCCTGCTGAGGAAAAAGGATCAGTCAGTTATGCTGGCTACCATTTAATCCTGATTTGTTTTCTGTCCTAAGTACTGACAACGTCTTTCAGGTATCATAGCCTTGCCAAGGCAGACTGAAACACAACCTGTCTGCACTTTAATATCTGAATGTCTCCCACTGGGTTATCAGGCTCTCATCTATACTAACTTCACTGGGCAGCAAAGAAGGGTTACGCGTATCGCGGCTGGGGGCTGAAATGACACCTGGGACAACAGAGCAATGAGGAAAATAAAATCCTTATGTACTCTCAAAGATTAATTGCTGTTGAAAAATGTCTTCAATTATTAGAATTTTTACCTGGAACAAGATGTATGTCCTTCCCCCTTCTGGGCTAGGACTTGTTCTCTGGAGCTGCCTGCCAAGAAAGACATTTAGCTTGAGGTTGCTGATAGTGTGAAGGAAATTTTCATTTCCCTTTAAGTAAAGAAATTCTGCTGTAGAACTGAGACTTTGAAATATGCAAAGGAGGTTTATGACAGAAGCCTTCGCCAGCTGTGGAATTGGCCGAAGTTATGAAATAGGAAGTGCTTGTTTTAAAGTGTGCGAGACACTGTGTTGGCTTGCGGCATAAATTATGCATCTTCCCCTTCCTGCAGGCCTGCACTGTGTGTCCATGGCTGAACACACAGTCCTTGGCCACAGTGGAAAGAAGCTGTCTGGATAACAGAGGAAATGGAAGATTTGGTTCTAGGCAGAACGGCCATTTCTCGCTGAGCCAGTTGTCCTTAGCGACACTGGGTTAGGTTAGGATGCAGCTATGTTCCTGGGAAAGGAGCACTAGCTAAAAAAATCAGTGTTCAACTTCTGATAGCCATCCTGAGTAATTATCACTTCAGCACATGAAGAGGAAACAAAATTTAAAACTTATGAGGGAAATGAGGATAACTCAATTTCTGGAAAAGATTTCTTTAATGCTTTGCCGTTCCAAACTGAACTAATCTTGTTGATATCACGTTCAAATTTAACTCAGACCAGACGCTCTGCTCCTCTTTGTCTCCCATGTGCTTGTATCAATGGCTAAATGTGTGTCCAGACCTGCTCTAAAGCCCAGCTTCCTTTACCTTCACACCATTAGCCTGCAAATGCACTCAGGTTCAGATTTAGTCTGAGACCCAGGATACTTGCAAGGGTACCTTTGGGAAGCTAAGTTTGTCAAGTTGGACTTGGGCTTTTGCACTCACAGCTGACTTCACCCCAACCACAGAGAGGGAAACCGAGTGCAGAGCGTGGTAGCTCCAGCCCAGACCCTGTGTCAGAGGGAGCCGCTGGCAACACGGAGGGACAGCGGTTGTAGACAGAGCCAACTGCGATCAACTCTGCTCTCACCAGTAATGCAGATGTGTCTTTGTGCTCTCCCTGGTAGGTAAAATGCATGAAAGTAAACTTCTCTTTGCTTTCTACCATCAACCATGAAAAAATGTTGGAAGCTGTCATCTCCTCAAATTAATATTGTATCTTCTCTTTAAATAAGTGCATGACAGAAAAACAGAGGAAGAGCACAATGCCAAAATTAGTATTTAATACGACTTGAAATAATAGGAAATGCTACCTTTCCACTGCATAATCTGCTGACTTGATAATCGATGTGAAATGCAAACACAATCTCCACATGACCATGAGAAAGCAAATACATGGAGCATCTTTGGCGCAGAGGAGAAGCCAGTGGGTGCGCTGGTGGTACTGGCTAGCTGGGAAGTTCTCAAAACTAAGTGAAGCAAGCAGAAAGACAAAATGTGTCCTTGGCTTGTGGCTACGGACTGTGTACTCTGGAAGACTGCACAGGAAGTGTAATATTTCTTCAAGTGCTCTGGGAGATCTATGATATGTTTGTTACATCCAAGAGCAAGCTGTAAAGTGTAACAAATAGAGAACAGTCATTAAGAAGGCACTGATCAGTTTAAAGCAAAGAATAGTCAAGCTATGGCAGTGATACAGAACATATTCCTATAAAACATGAGGCTATCTCTAACTGTAGTAGGGCTGTCTTACGTTTCATTGTCAGAAAAGCATACTAACTGAAAAATACTGCTCAATCCTCATAAATCTGTATTCAGTTTCTGAGTGCTTTATTTATGGAGTAAGTGGTATGATGACATTTTAAATGCTTTCTCTTGGAATGACAATAATGATCTAATGATTGTTGAAGTTCTTTTCACAAACAGTCCTGTATTTGGAAAACTGAAACACGTGAAAAGTATTGCCATGTTAATATCAGCTAAAGTAATTAAGCAATGAGAAATTTAAGAGGACATCATTTGTTCCCTTTTCCCTTCTTCTGCTGAGATTTTTAAAAGCAAGCAGAACTACCACGTCTTGGGAAATATTATGGGATGACAATATGGCACGATTTAAGAAAGGATTTCCATCTCCTCTATTGCAGTGACCACACAGTATTTCTGTAAAAATTCAGAATGGAGTATAAATGAACTGTGCACTGGACTCCCTAAATGTAATTTAATGGCAAACAGTAATTTCTGAGTGTAAACTGCTGTCTCCATCATAGCAGAAAACAGTTTATCAGGGGACTAATAGCCCTAAAGATATTGAACATTTCAGAATAAAAGAAAAAGGATGCTAAGCATGTTTCCCAGTGACTCTACGCATTTCTGCTAATGGAAGATTTTTAGTACAGATGAGGCAATATGCTTCAGAAATCACTGAGCAAAGTTTATCAGGAGAGGTCCTTCAGTCTTCATGACACAACAATGCTGGGGTAATGGTTTAGATTCAACTGATCCTTGAGGACAGAGGCTGCAAGTCAGCTGCTGTCTTGAGGTTTTGTACAGAAGATTTGGGGTTGCATGATTCTATGATCCATTTACAAATCCAGTCAAATTAAGTAGGACAAATTAAGATTAAAAAGAAATAAAAATGACAAAGCAGATCTCTCTAGAATTAGAAAAAAATTCCTAATAATCTTTCTTGGATTTTTGTTTTTAAAGTTCAGTGTGGATATCGCTGACAAATTCTCTTTCTTTTCTTGTACGGTTATGCTAATACTAACATCATGGTGTTGATGTATCTGTGTGCTGATTCATTTTTATGTATGGCATGTTCTCTACTCAATGAATTCACTCACTCGTTAATTTTCTGTACAGCAGCATACATTTCATTAGACGTTTTCCCTCCTGCAGAGATAGATATCTCTGAAGAAACATTTATCACTGATTACTGCAGAAAATATTCTTGAATTCTGAGCTGTGTACTGAGTTTCTATTCCTTTTGATTTCTTGACTTGCTCTATCTGTTTTCTTTGTAAAAGTTATTACCAAGACAAAATCTCCTATGTGGCCCTTCATTTAATTGCAACTAATTATTAGGTTCAATTCTTTTCCTGCTATTAAAGATGCTGCATTATTTTATTAATACTTCCATTAATGAATAGAGACTATGCTGCAACTTGTTTATCTTGAAGAAATTATGACTCTAGAGGCTTTACTATTTATTTAAATAGATATTTCACTAAACAAAAAGCAATTAAGAAACCATCTGTTGCACGTAGGTGGTGTTTTTCCATTGTTAAAGGCAGTGTATGTCTGTATATTGTGAATATACAGTAATATATATGTATATATAAATAAAAGTAGAACAGCATTCTGCATGAGGAGCTTAAAGGCTGGTATTTCTGTAGCTCTTTATGGAAATTATATTTTTAGATATTGATATTTTACTTCAGTGTGCAGAAATTTGTATGGCCTTGATGGATAGCAGACTTTATCCCATCCCTATAGGGTATATGTGCTACAACATCCTTGCTAAGTGTGGGGTGTCCTGATTGAGGTAAAGCGCATGAGTTGGCTGTTGGGTATTCTGGGGAAAACAGGTGGCAGGGTTTGGAGTGGTGCACATTGAAGTCCACTGCAATATAGTCATTGATTATATGGTGCAGGTTCAACATTCCGTCAGAACTTTTCATGATTTAGTACACATTTTCTCAGCCACCATCTGCTTGGAAGTGTCTTCCTATCATCACTGGTACTTAAGTATCTGGAAGGATTAATTTCTTCTCCAGGGTCCCAGTCATCCGCTGGCATCTGATATCACATTTACGTCTCTCCAGAGTCACAGTGTCAGACTCCTTGTTGAATGGCTTGGTCAACAAACTTGATGAAAAATCACGGCTTCTCAGGAGAAATTACTTGCCTGGTAGTGACCAAACTCAATTGTTTTTTTCAGGTTATCAAGAAGAATAAATGTTTTTACAGTTAAGAAAGAAAAAAAGCAAAATACCACACAAAAAACCTACCAAAACAACACAGTGGAACTGTGATTTAGAAAGCTGACCACTGCGTAGACAGTCTCAGAGTCAGCAACAGGTGAAAGATCTTCAAAAACAAGATCCCTATGAGAGGCTGTAATGAAAAGCATTCCCATTGCCAGTATCTTACAGCTACAGCTACAAAGTGTTTTAATCCCATACATCCAGTACAGGACTGTTTTGGACAAAAGGGACAAAATGGAGAAAAGACTGTTTTGTCCCTCCTCTGATGTACAGTAAGCCTTGGTTCGCTGGGCAGCACTTTTTGGTGATCTCTCACTCGTTCTGGACCTGCCATGTCTCAGTCTGCAATTGCACATGGGTAGAGAGTGACCTCTCAGTCCTCAGCTGGATACTGAATGGGCAAAATTTTGCTCTGAACTTTCTTTAACAGAAAACCTTTAGGAATATGTACATCTTCAGAAAGGACCTGGTACATAATGAACACTTTGGAAAAGGGGAAACAAACCCTCCATTTTTAAAAAGGGAATAAAAGGAAGACCTGGGGAACTACAAGCTGGTTGGTTTCACTTCTGCGCCTGGCAAGGTCATGGAGAAGATCCTCCTTGAAACTGTACTAAGGCACATGGAAAATAAGGAGGTGGTTGGTGACAACCAACATGGCTTCACTAAGGCCAAATCATGCCTGACAAATTTGGTGGCCTTCTACAACAGAGCTACAGTGTTGCTGGATAAGGGAAGATCAACTGATGTCATATTGCTGGACTTGTGCAAAGCCTCTGACACAGTCCCACAGGACATTCTTGTCTCTAAATTGGTGAGACATGGATATGACAGATGGACAAGCTTCGTAGATAAGGAATTGGCTGGATGGTCACCCTCAAAGAGTTCCAGTCAACAGCTCGAAGTCCAAGAGGAGACTGCTGACAGGTGGCACTCTTCAGGGGTCAGTACTGATGTTGTTTAACATCTTTGTCAGAGACATGGACAGTGGGATTGAGTGCACCCTCAGCAAGTTTGCTGATGACACCAAGCTGTGCAGTGCAGTTGACATGATGGAGGGAAGGGATGCCATCCAGGGGAACCTTGACAGGCTGAAGAGGTGCGCCCATGCAAATCTCAGGAAAATCCAATTATTCAGTCCCTCATCGTCTCCTTGCTCTGTACCATAGATGTGACTCTGGACAGCCCACTCTTAAACTAGTGAAATGTTTGCCTCCTGCTCTTGGTACAGTGGGAGGGTCCCTCACCCCACATTTCATTTGGACTGCCAAACAAACTAGAAGGCCAAGAACAAAAGGTCTTATTTCTGTCTGATTTTCTGTGAGTATATTTTATTCAGTAGTTTGAAAACTCTACACATTTTATAAACATTAGCTGGATTTATCGCCTGTGACTTCATGCTCTTCTTCCAGGAAACAGCACTTTGAAGTGCTTTCCCAGAGAATATTACAACTATGATAAGTCTGTTCCATTGTAAACTTACTGAAGCTACTCTGTCTTTTCAGATAGATAACATGACCAGTTCCCAGGCTGCTAGAATTTAAACCAGTCTCTTCAGCATGCACCAGATCAGTACAGTGAATAGGTATCCCTGATGTCTTCCCATGCTTGGGACTTGTTCTGTCCAACTGTATATGTCATTGCGCAAGGACATGGTGGTCCTGAGTAAAAGGGCCCAGTAAAATTGGAGGATGGAAATGAATCCAATGCATATTGATAAACACAGAATTTCTCTGAAGAGTTATAATGCCCCATGAAGAAAATGATGTGTCCAGAAGTTCTGGTTTTCATGAGGACAACAGAAATGAGACAGTCCTAGATTTACAGCCTTCCTGTCCTTCCTGTCCCTGACCAGCTACAGAAGGAACCTATTTTGTACAGCACTGACTTGATTTTAATCAAAGGATTATTTAGACAATTCAGTCAGGCATGGAAGTGCCATAATTTTCTTGCTTAAAGACTAATACCAGATTATAAAATGCAGCAGCCCTTCATCCCTCCTAGTGAAGCTAAGCCATTAGACTGAAATGGACAGGGACAGTTAAAATAGGAACCAAAGTGCTCCTTGTTGATGAGTAGTCTTTCTGGGTGAAGGGACTTGGGGTATGGTGACACCCAGTCACCTATGTATTTTAGTTAATGGTCTTTAGTACAAGAAAAGAGCAGCAGTAGGAGTCAGGACTGGAGCCCCAATAAGTTCTAAACCATCAGTCTTCATCTTATTTCGTCCATTAGCCTCTGTGCCTTGCAAAAGGAAATGAGAAAATTCCCTTGCAGAGAATGAGAAAAGAAGCCTCTCCCTCTCTCTAGATGGCTGTTTGAAAGCAGCTTTTCAGAAGGTGATTCACATCCCAGTCTCCAGTTTAGGTTAAAGAATAAGTGTTGGACTATCTTCATGATTCCAACCTGAAGAACTAAATTAACAACCTGGGTTCTTGCACTAAAAGTTACTCTTTTGGCATTTCTTCTGCTTCTTCTCTAAGTTCTTGTGGGTTTTGTGTGTTCAGTCTGCTATTGAAGAAATAAACATAAAGCACTCAAGCTAATTGAAAGAAATAATGAAAAGACAACCCCAAAAGATACATTTAACAGTATGCTATTGGAACAGGCTTCTGGGACTGAGCAGCTGAGTAAAATGGCGAGCTGAATAAGATCATTTGAACACTGTCACTTTGCAGGGTAAGCCCACTCTTTTAAAGAGGGAAAAAATATCACTAAAAATATTTGAGAGTTTGGTTTCAGAGGTGATAGAAGATGTTCTTTATACCTGGAGACACACTGCAGTTAGAAAAATGGGAAACATTCACTAATTTGAAAACTGTTAGGAATTCAGTTTTTATTTTTGTCAGAAATGCCATAATCCTCAACACTGTTTAACATGGATTTGCTACTTGTTGCTTTTAATTATAGCACCATTGTTCCCACAAAATTTATTCCATTGTGTTCCTTAATAATTAATCATTTCACTTTCCTATTAACAAAAGCAGCAAGTGAGATACTAGCTCCTTTCCTCCCTGCTGAGCAGAACATTTTCTGCAGTTTTTTTACAATAGATGGTAAGTAGGAATAGAGACTGGTTACTGTGAATTGCTGCTATGGATACAAGTTTCTTATCTCTCTCACTGTTCTAAGACTGCATGGAGTGCTTGTTAGCATATTAACTAAAAGGCATTTAATACTGGGTATAGCCATATTGCATTAAACTATACTGCCCATCTTGTTTGGTTATAGTCCATTCTGCAGAAACAAACGTCAAAGGCCCATTTTTTCTCGTAAATTAGAAAACTTCAAACTAAGACATACAAAATCTTTAGTGCAGATGTTACTAAGAGCTGACAGATAGCCTCACAAGCTTCATAAAAAAGACCAGAACTGACTGAAGAAGCATTTCATGTACAAATAAGCTTTTACCAACAACATATCAAACATTTGCAAATAACTCATTAAACGATATTTGGAAGAAATTAACTTTTGATCTTATTTGTATAGTGCTCCTTATACTATTGCTGGTATATATGCAGGTCAGTGCTATTTCATTACAGAACACTACATGGCGCATCTTGCCTAAAGACATCCGTTTCTGTGGCTGTCAAAAATCTCAAACATAAAAGCAGCAAGATGAACAGGCAAGTGAAATCAACGGAATTCAGCAGCATAAGGATGTGGGTTGTACTTCTTACCAAGATTAAATGAATGGACGCTTAAATGACTACTGTGCATGAAATGACTTGATTTGTTTCACACATACACTCAGCATTGTGTTAGCAACATGTCTCATATGAGGGATAACAAAGGAAATGACTCTCGGATTTGTTATTTGACTGTGGTAGAAATACAATACCACAGTTGCTATTACAGAAAAGCTCTTTTTGTTCTGCAACTCTCTCTGATTCTTCTTTCATTTTAGGCTCTATAAAAGTGGCATTTTCAACAGCCTTTGACCTTGAGTCACATAAACTATACAAGTGGCTATTTGCGTATGTAAACTGTGTGCTAGCACACGTAAAAGCGGCTGAAAAGCTATGAGCTGATTTCTCTAATCTGCTTGAAAAAAATCTCAGCTTGAGTGACACCTACACTGAACGTTTGCGCCTAAAGAACACTTCAGCCTGTTCTTGAGTGTTGCTTTTAGGACCAAACCATGAGCCCAAAGAACTGGAAAAGAGAAGCAATGGAAGATAATATTTTTAGCAACTTGTAATAAGATAATAATAATATTTTGCAGGACCAGGAAGCAGCACACTTATTCTTACCTTTATGGAGTGTTGTATATCCTGTTGAGTTACATAGCTCTTAGAAAATACAATTTCAGGACCTTCTCAGGTTTTTATCAGTTAAGGGTGTTGTAAGGAACTAGACCACTGCAATCTGGGACTTGATCCAAAATCTGTTTAAATCTCTTGAAAAACAGGTGATGACTCGTCATACTGTATCTCAGGTACATGCTTCATGCCTATGGTATTCTTAATTGAATATAAAAGTTTTGCCAGGGAAGTAGGTACATGAGTGATTTGCTTAGTCAAGGTCTATAAAAAAAGAGAGATTATCCTGCCAACACATAATGTTAATTATCTAGTGCCGCTTGGCTTCTGAGGCACTTCCTTGTAACTTGAACTAATTCAATAATAATTCACTTAATTCAGTGAACCACGGATATTGTGCCATTAAATTAACTTAAATAGCTTTGTAGCAACCCGGCAGCAACTCAGCTGGTGTTGCACAGATCTTCATGATCAGCTATCCCTGGTGTCCATACAAGCTGATGTGTTTTACTGGACTTTTATTGCTGAGGATGCATCAGTTTAAGTGTGACCTACTGAATGTGATATTTGTAATCCATATATTCCACTTATTTTCCTTGGCCAGCCAATTAAATAATTAAAAAAATGAATTATGATTTGTCTTCCATGGATGTTTGATCTCACAATAATCTTATTAATGCTGAGATATGAAACAATCATAAACCCCACCTTTGTTTTAAACTCATTGAGCAAATTTTGAGACTATCCATGAAGCAATCCGATTACCAGCCCTACAAATGGCACACAGCAAGCACAGCCGCAGACTGCGAGACACTGCAAAATACAGCCTTTGTTTAAAAACTGCCAGAGCAGGGAGATTGGGATGTATCTGGATGGGTTTATTTTCTTTGGCAATTTATACCTTCACTCAGCTCACTGAAGTACTTAGCAAATGAGGCGTTTCATAGGTTTCTTTTGGAGTGACCACGTGCTAATATTCACAGATAAATGTCTGCTGAGAACAGGCTCGCAAACACGTTGCATTCTGATGGAAACCTTTATCTACCGAGCAAACCCGTGCCTGGGAGCTCTGGCTGTCTGCATAATACATGATTAATGGGCAAGTGAGAATGGGCCTCGAACGCTGTGAGTGGTTCTTAATGAAGAACGCTACAAATAGTTTATATTAAGAGGGAAATTTATTATCTGCCATGGTTCAAGAATAATCCTTACTAAGCCCAGAAAAAAACAGACTGTCATGGCTCTAAGAGCAGCCTCGTGTCAGGGGTTGTGCTGCTGCTGCCCAGGGTGTGTCCATGTCCCTGGGCTGTGGGGAGAGACTCCTGGTTGTCCCCGTTGCCAGAGAGGTGCCTGACGCCCAGGGTGGGGGCTTCTCCTGCTGTCCCCTCAGCTCTCCTGGGTGACAGTGGGATGGGCCCTGCCTGCCCTCACAGGCCCTGCCTGCCCCGAGGCCCCTGTGGCCCCCAGACCCCTCCACAGGGAGCTGCTGGCCTGCAGGGCCTGACCCTCTGCCCGGAGACCAGGCATGTAGGGGCAGGTAGACAGAAAGAGTGTTTTTCAGTGAGATTTTTTAAGATTTAAAGACTTTATTTAAGAATTAAACATGGAACAGACTAAGAGCACCAGAGGAACTCCAGATAGCCACATTTTATTTAAGACATCAGTGTAGCATTCAGATTTATTTCAGAAATAACTGAACTGCTGCTCCAACAGGAACAAAAGACGTACCTCAGATAAAGATAAATTAAAAATGCTGGTTTAAAGTTGCTTTGAGAATCATAGAATCATAGAATCATTAAGGTTGGAAAAGTCCTCAAGGATCAAGTCCAACTGTCAACCCAACACCACCTAACTCACTAACCCATGTCCCGAAGCACCACATCTACACGTTTCTTGAACAGCTCCAGGGATGGTGACTCCACCACCTCCCTGGGCAGCCTGTTCCAATGCCTGAGCACTCTTTCAGTGAAGAAATTTTTCCTAATATCCAGCCTAAACCTTCCCTGGTGCAACTTGAGGATGTTCATCACAATGGCGAAGGCGGTATAAAATCATCCAACGCGAGGAAAATCACCACCCTGCTTCATCGATAGCAGCAAACCATTTGTGTCTGAGATGAGACCGAAGACAAAACGCTCCCATGGCAATAGTGTGGTGTGAAGTTAGGTCCTGCAGGGACGGTAAGGAAGGGACACTTCTTCTGAGAAACGCTGATCTGAGTGCCGTGCTTCTTATCCTGGGACTGGGGAATACTCTATGGAAAAATAACCCAGTATCTCCTTAAAATGTGGGTTTTGAAAGAAAGATTTATTGTAAAAGCACAGAAGAACACACAGAATGTTTTGTGTCAGAGAATTTAAAGTCACTTGCGTGTGTGGTACTAGAATCCCGTCTTGTTAAAAGCTGAATTGTTGTAGGTCCAAAGGCAAAATAAGCAACAAACAGTTAAATAACTAACTGCAACAAATTACTGAAGTGTCCCCCCCAAAATGCTTTGAACTGTTATGCCAGCTGTATAAAGAGGTGATATTAAAGTCTGTATTCCTTCCCCTCGATGGTCCTGCAGAAAAATGACCTTCCCATCACTGCAGGCTGGTTTTCACAAGTTCTGAAATGATGATGTATCATAATTGTATCTGCACTGTGATTATGAAAAAGTCAAAGTCAGAGTAGCTTTAGAAAGTCTGTGTTGGAATGACCATCGAATCAGTGTTAAATAGAGGAAAAAACAAAGAGTAAGGAAAGAATTTTTAACTTGGAAGAAATGGTGAAGAGAAAAAAAGAATGGAAAAAACACTATTTTCATTATTAAACCAGACTTCAGGAGGATTTGGCAAGATGGATACTGGCTAGTCAAAACGACAGTGATTAAAGAGGTATCTCCTCACCCACATCAGTGCTGGCTCTTGCAATTTAGCAGCTCCAAAGGCAGATGTTGCTCAAGGCACATCAGGACTTGGCAGAGAGGGTAAGCAACCACAGACACACAGGTACCATAATATTTTTCAGACTGAAACTGAGTTTGGGAAGACTTGCTTTAGGGTCTCAGATGTTTCTGAAGAGAAGACATATATTAGACTTGTCTAATTGCCTTTTATTAATAATTACATATTTGTAAAGAGAAAAGTAGCAGGATTTCTGTTAGTTTTAAAACACCCAGCAGCCATTTAATGTGTCTTTCCAGAAAAGTCCTTCATTAGACTGTCTTTATTCACCTGATTTAACTAACATAAATTACATGAGATTATTCACCTGTTCATATTTTCCCATTTTATAACCTGTTCTGACACTCCATGATAAACTAATAAGAATGGCTTGCTTTTAACTGAAATTCCTCTCACTGTCTCAACCGTTTCTGATCATGATGGTTAGTGAAAAGGATTTATGGCTAATGTTTGAGAATTAAAATTTTTTTTTTAAATTTATTTAGATAAAAACCTTTCTGTCAAAGGAGGAAGCATTCTGTTACAAGCTCTCTAAATACAACCATACCAAAAATCTGTAGCTAAATTAGCTGGTTTTAGTTATTTGGTTTCTTTTTTTCCCCATTTCTTCAGGAATCAAATTATTTTAGTTAAGAGCTACATTGATTTTACTTGCTTGTAATTGCAGTATTTCCTAAGACAGGGCAAAATTATCTAAGAAAAAAAATGAGAGGCTCATTGGGAGATAAATGTGAAAATGGATATTAAATTCAGCTTTTTATGATTTTTATGTCTTCTGCTGATCATAAATTACTTTTCAATCAACTCAATATACTCTTGCTATGCCATATAATGAAAAGAGAGACAAAATGTTACAGAAAATAATATTATCTTGATAAAAGAATTCAGATTTGTATTCAACAATTCTTCTTTGCTCAAATATTTCATGTAGATCCATAGGACTTTTGTGCTGCAAGGCTTTCAAGGTAGTACGTTCTGAAAATAAATCAAATACAATATGGTGGGATTCAGAAATTTTGGATGTATTCTTTTCTGAGGTTCACTTTGCTTGAAGTCTGTTTTATTCTGGAAGCTATTCCTGACAAAAGACTGTAGATGGGGAATAAATGGCCACATACACATGATCCATAGCCACTCAGAAAGGTGCCTTTAGATAATTTAATGAAAACGCTCTCTTGGTGCCCAGGGGTAGTCAAAAATCAAAGAGAATATAAAGTAAGGAAGGATCTTTAATTAAGACCCTTTAATATGTATTTCTTAGCAAACTGAAATTGTCACTAAGTCATAGAAATCAACGGTGCATCCACTTCTTTATTACTCTTTATTACTAATTCCTATTTGAAAAGGGATGCAGCTAAGCTAGACATGATACAAAGAGTGAAGAAGAATGTGATCAGGGGGACAGAGCATCTACTACATCGGGACAGATCAAATAGCTGTTGTGGGTTAACGTCCGACAGGCTGCTCAGCCCCATGCAGCTGCTCACTCAAACTCAGTGGGATGGGAGAGAAACAGAAGGGTAAAAGTGAGAAAATGCATGGGTTCAGATAAAGACAGGTTAACAAGGAAAGCAAAAGGCACGTACACAAGGAAAGCAAAACAAGGGATTAATTCACTACCTCCCATTGGCAGCCAGGTGTTCAGCCATCTCCAGGAAAGCAGGGCTCCATCACATGTAACAGTCACTTGGGAAGACAAGTGACATAACTCCAAACGTTCCCCCTTCCTCCTTCTTCCAGCTTTTATTGCTGAGCATGACATCATATGGTATGGAATATCCCTTTGGTCAGTTGGGGTCAGCTGACCCCAAGCTGCAAACTGGGAGAACGTATGCAGGACAGAATAATTTTATCTGTAGTTTTCTTCCCATCAGGTTTCCCACTGCATCCAGCACAAATTTCTGCCAGAGACACAGTAATCACCTGGTCTTATTAATATGGCATTTATGTTCTTACTCTCAAATAAGTTATTTACAGGTGAACACAAACCAAGACTGAGGAAGTGAAAATCATCATGCTTAACGCGAGCTGGTATCGGTCCAGTAATCTGTAAATGTCACGGTCCAGGACATTAGGAAATTTACTTCACATTGCACATAAATAACATCTTTATGAAAAGACTGAAAATCCATCTGTAGAAATAAAGCTCTTTGGAGAAGTGAATTAAACTGTGTCACCTTGACAAGCAAATATTTAGAAGAATGGAAAATGCTCTCAATATTATCCACACATTTACATAAGCAGTAAATGCAGTTTATGGGCGGATGTTATCATAACCTATGCTCACAATCACTTTGCTGTGCTCTGCAATTGCCAGGGCAAAAAATTTCTGCAAGAACATAAAGATAATGGCACAGTTAAATTTAGTTGACTATTTCAGTCTTAAAATTCAGCCTCTAAACACATGTAATTGATAGTATATGAATGAGTCACGGAAACTTGCTTTTTATGAAGAAAATTACTAATGTTCAGTTCTGGCTTTTCTCACTACTTTTTATATCACCAGTTTCCTTCCAGTATGCAGTTTAGTGATCATTGATCCACAATATTTATAGGAATTCAAATGTATTTCAGATGCTGAGTAACATGACTCCTGCCATTTCAAAATGCTCACGAGTTTCCAAGCTAGTCTACTTCCATTTTTGTTCTTTATGAGCAGGTCATTATTTACCAAGTCTTCAATGACGAGCTCCTGCTTTCCTCAGGCTGGAAGGTATCCCTTTCACAGACCGTTTGCCAAGTCCTCTGCACTGTGCTTCCAGTCCAGCACAGAAAATGCACTGAACCCAGAAAGTCAAAGGAGGTTCTGGGAGATGCACAAAAGGTACCTTGATGAGCTCAAACACGAACTGATGTTGTGCTGTCCTGCAATTTCTCTTGTTCTACCTTGCAAGGCTCCACTATCACGGAGAATTGTGCTAGGTGCAGCCTTCCCAGCATACTTCCAATTATACATGCCTTTGACTTTGTTCCTTTTGCAGACAGGTAGAGCTCTGTGTATTTTTCCAGTTGAAGCGAGCAGAAAAGGCAGACAAATTGACATTAAAATGTTATTTCAATTAATTTTTAAAATTATAACCTGAACTTTCAAAAAGGATGATGACTCTTCTCAAGCTGCACTCAGCCAGCAAATCATTTGAGCATGTTTGTATCCAAGGACAGGCCCATGGGACTGCCAGGAGGGCTGGTAGATAAGCTGAGTGAATTTGGGGTGGAAATAAGCCAGCTGCAGCCAGTAGGACTAGTCATGATGTTGACATAGGCCCCTGAAAAGCCACAAACCGGATGGAAATAGGGGAAATGATGGAAACTGTCATTATCTCTCTCACATGACTTTTGATATCCCCTTCTTTTTAGTTATCCAGGATATATGGAATATTACTGCTGGCTCTTGACCACATGAAATATCTGGTATGCAGCTTGCGGGGTCAGAAGCATTGTTGCTCTTCCAAGTATTCCAGCAAAATGCTCCCGTTGCCATAGATGTGTGGGAACCACTAAATCAGCTGTCTTCATTTACAATAGTACACATTTCAGGGACATCTCCACTGTTTTCTATAAATAAGAATTTGGAGCTAGAGACTTCAGAAGTGGCCCCTTCCTGGCCAGAAAAGAAATACATATGCCTTTCTGGTCATTTAAATAGTTACCACCATGTAGCTGCACATGTTTCTGAGAAAGAGATGTGAACAACTGCATTAAATCAATTCAATTCATTCATCAGCACAGAAGTCAGTCCATGGTCAGAGCGTCATTTGCCATTAAAAGTGTTAACTACAAATTCACATCACTAACTGGCACACAAAACTGTAAGTCCTCTAGCAAAAAGTCTATAGCTCAAAGCACCAAACTTCTGTCAAATGTCTAGAGAATAGCAGGCTTTGTGACGATACATATGGAAGGAAAGGACATCAGACAGGCAGCTACAAGAGTAGTGTGACTTGAATGGGATGCAAAGCTTTAAAACACCTTTTTTTTTAAGGAAAAAATAACTTAAGCAATGGAATAAATAGAAAATGGAAGGAAATCAAACATGAGTTTTCCACAGCTAACTGTGCTGGAAAATCCAATGTCCTTGTTTGATAACAGCTAATCTCTTAGACAAAGAGAATGGTATATGTACTTGAATTACTGCAAAACATTTGGCATATGACTGTCTAAAAACTGTGAGTTAGGCAGAGAAGATGAGGATTAGTATAAGCACTGTACAAAAAAAAGCTGAAAAGGCAGAAAATCCTATTTAGGGTGGAGGGAGATATCAGAGGAATTCCTCAGGAATCAATCTTGAGACTAATCTTATTTAACAGTAATCATNACCACCATGTAGCTGCACATGTTTCTGAGAAAGAGATGTGAACAACTGCATTAAATCAATTCAATTCATTCATCAGCACAGAAGTCAGTCCATGGTCAGAGCGTCATTTGCCATTAAAAGTGTTAACTACAAATTCACATCACTAACTGGCACACAAAACTGTAAGTCCTCTAGCAAAAAGTCTATAGCTCAAAGCACCAAACTTCTGTCAAATGTCTAGAGAATAGCAGGCTTTGTGACGATACATATGGAAGGAAAGGACATCAGACAGGCAGCTACAAGAGTAGTGTGACTTGAATGGGATGCAAAGCTTTAAAACACCTTTTTTTTTAAGGAAAAAATAACTTAAGCAATGGAATAAATAGAAAATGGAAGGAAATCAAACATGAGTTTTCCACAGCTAACTGTGCTGGAAAATCCAATGTCCTTGTTTGATAACAGCTAATCTCTTAGACAAAGAGAATGGTATATGTACTTGAATTACTGCAAAACATTTGGCATGTGACTGTCTGAAAAATGTGAGTTAGGCAGAGAAGATGAGGATTAGTATAAGCACTGTACAAAAAAAAGCTGAAAAGGCAGAAAATCCTATTTAGGGTGGAGGGAGATATCAGAGGAATTCCTCAGGAATCAATCTTGAGACTAATCTTATTTAACAGTAATCATGTATTAAATTCATAAGGCCTTGGTCCACAAATGTAGGAATTTACTAATGAAACCTGCTGATGACACAAAATCAAGAAAAATCATCCTTATAGAGGGATTTGTTGTGTAAAGAAAACATAGTTACATGGCACTTGAGGATCAAAATGTTAGAAATGGGATTAAACATAATGTGAGATGGAAGCCCATTGAGCAAGGGGCTGCCACCATAAATGTTGGCTATGAACCAAAGTGTCATCCTTGGAGGTTCCAAGGCTTGGCTAGGCAAAGCTGAAGCTGTTGTCATCCAGGGGGACAAGAGTTTCCCTCTGAGAGATGGATTGGACAGAGGATCCAGAGATCCAGAGGCTATTTCAGAGTATAAGATGTGACTCAAAACAAGTCAAGTCTATGGAAAGTTGAATAGCAGGGCTGAGATTCAGAAGGTCTGGATTATGTCCTGGACTGCCACAGACTTCCTGTATGATCTAAGCATATTTGAAATATTCAGTTTTCCTCCTAGGAAAAATGGGATTAGTTTTATCAAGCTAATAAACTGGGAGAATTTATTATATGACTTTTTTCAAGCACTTTGACACACTTTTTTGAGACAGTATAGAGCTGCAAAAGACTAATATAAATTACATTTCATCACTGTGCATAGCAAGGTGTCTACACCTGGAATTTACTCTGTTTCTTGACAGGAGTCTAAATTGTTCATACACTGCAGATTTTTAACATGAAATATTAGTGTAATCTTATCTTTCACTTGATAAAATTAATTTTCTTTTATTTTCCTCTTCATCATTCATTCTTCAGTCCTTTCTCTTGAAGATACTAAAGTTTCCCTACAATGATACTCTACCAATTGCTCCTGTTCTAAGAAAACTCAACTCTTAGCTTCTCTGAAAGGCCACAGGCAGGGTTTTATACTATCCCCACACACAGGCACAGTGACAAGTCCTTCTTGCTGATTTAAGCAGCCTCTGACCCCCTTTTCCCACCCCCATTCCTTTGTCTGCACCAGCTCTCAGTGTGCCAAATTAACCATTTGCAGGGCAGCATGGTGAAACAGAGCTTGGAACTGCTCGAAGTTAAAATAACCATATTCTGCGGGGTGATTTTCTTTTGGGATAGATATGCATGGAGGCAGAATCGTGCCTTTGCCAAGGAATCGGAGAGAAGGTCAGACTGATTAGCAGCACACCTCAGGTCTGTGCTAAAATACTGCGATTCCCTTCCCTGGCCTGCTGGACCAGGAACTTGAAGAAGATTGCTCTGCACCAGCTATCTGCTGCTGGTTTCCAGGAGAGAGACAGAAATCAACCCTTAGCTCTCAGCTCCACTCCAGTGAAACTAATCTAACAAATAATGTGAATTGACAGCCCCTGCAGTATCATAAACAAAACAGTTTGATTGCTTAATTAACTGCCTGATCGCAGTCTTGCTCCTTTCCAACAAAACGAGTTCAATCGCCCTTTCCAGATCCATACAGAAGTAAGCTGCTCCTTTCACAAAATCACTCAGAGCTGGCAATACATGGGGTATGCTGCATTATTTAAATTCTGGATGTCACCCTCAGAAATAAATACTGTGAGCTGAAACCCACAAATACTGCCAATATGCCTATGATTTATTCATGAATGGAACAGGATATGAATGTAATGGGGTCCTAAACACTATGTATGAGGGAAAGGGATATTAGTCAAATTAAGTAGCTTTTTTTCCAGTTTTACCACCTGTGATATCATCTTTAGATCTTTTTGCAGCCTCACAGGGAGAAAACAGCTCTGAATCTGTCAAAAAATGTGCTTTGAAAATTATTCATATGATGATACAAAAGGTTTTACTAGAGCATTTTTGAAAGGACATGAGAGATGAAAGCAGAAATATGTGAATAAAAGTATAAAATGGGCAATATCACACAATGTCAAGGAGAAAATTTTCCTTATTGGGAAAAGAAGTATCATAAGTTATTCCTTTGCAAGAGCAAGAAATAAGGAAGCAAATTTTTATAACAGACAAATGGGTACAACAAGTCTTTCTAGCTTGCATGAGCACATGAAAACTAGCTTTTGGGTCCTCTCCTTACAGAGGAAGAAAAGCAAGGCAAGGCAGGAAGAAGTTGCTGCTTTGGACAATCATAAAAGTTCATCTTAACATCACAGAGTTAATTCCACTTTGTTGAAATTGGGATGAAAGCAACCGAGGGTTTTTACTATTAAATACAGTCTGCTGGTATTTCACAATTATATCTGCTCTTGCAAATCTTTAAGGTTTATAAAACAGTAGATTCTGAGGAACTGGATATGTGATGAAGTTTTCCATTCCTCTGGGAGTGGAAATCCTGAAAAAAACATTGGTACGTCACAATACTTTCATCCGTGTAAGCAGCCTGGAAATTGCTATCTTAAGCGCTGGGGAAGGAACATCTTCCCGTCATCATCAGCAGCAAGAAACCCTCTTGGTGTGCATCAAAGCAGCATGGAGCAACACAGAGCAGTGCTTGAGCCCAGAGACTAGAAGCCAATAAGGAAATGCAATGTTTTTGTTTGGAAACTTCAGACTACTGCAAGTATTGTATTATATAGCGTGGAAATTGTACGTAGAAATTGCACTGGTCATCTCAACAACCATATCTGGAAAGAAAGTTACCCTTTCAGAAGGACGGTCTACAGTGGGGCAAGAGTGGAAAGAGAAAAAAATCAGCCATGGAGGAGTGTTACGGAATAGTTAAAATGGAACACAGGGACCCATGTTGCATATTCTGAGTGTAAAACATTAACTCTTTGGGTGTAAGAAACAAGGCTGTAGGAAGAAGCAGGAATTACTGTAAATATAATTCAGAATTACTCAGCTGTATGAGTAGTGGCAGAGACTACTGTTCTTATTATCCATCAATAACACACACCAGTTTTGAAAATAGGATTGCATTGGAGGCTAGAAGGAAAATACAATGGTCTCATCTCTCAAATTGTTTAAATTCCTCATCTGCATTACAATGGCTGATTTTTAAAGAACGCTGTGATACCAGGACCTAGATGGACTTGCATAAGTGTTTGCTTGTTTAATGTCATTTGAAATTCAGTTAGAAGCTAGCTCCACGTTATTATTCACTAAGAAAAGAAGAAACAGAATCTGGCCTAATGGCCCTCTACATCTTGGCTGGTCATTCTTATGTCTCACGAACAGCACAGTGTGACATATATCTTCAAAATCTGAAGCCGTTTTTAATTTCCTCAAGCTCTCTCCTTCCACTGTAACATAGTTATAGGCCAAACAGATGCTATAAGATGGTAAATATTGGTAAGGGATTCTCAACATCATATATCATTTACATAATCGAAACCATGAAGCATAAGTAGGGGAAGAAGAAGCACTGTTGCTCTAAACCATGTTTATGATCAGCAAAACCCTAGAACAGCTCCTTAAGATATGCTGATGTTTTAGGACTTAAATATGGGTTCACAGCTCAAAATGTACTCAGACAGATAATATAATGGGCCCAGAGAGAATGTTCCTTTAGAGATGGGCACATGTTCCTAGCTGGTACCATACTGTCACTTGTGTGCCCCCAGCAGATACAGTAGAGCAGTAGTTGAACATTTGAATATTTAAAACAATAAAACTTTATGGTAAACAGATATCCAGATGCTTTTTGTTGCTTTTGGGTTTTGTTCATTGCAGAAGCTGAACTAAAACATATTACGGAAGACTTCTTTTAAGCAGCAACTATTTTTCTGCAAAGAACTACTATGGTACCAGGACATCTTTAGATCCCACTGCAGGGATGTACACAAAGCGCAGGTCATTCACCAGCCACAGCTTGTGACAAAAACCTCTCCTGATGGGATTTCCACCCTGGGAAGGTTGCTTAGTCCCTGTTGCTGAGGGACATGAAGAGCAGATGGAATGAATACATCAGGAACAGCAGAGACACTGTTGAGGCTGGGGTAGGCAATAGGTTACCTTGCAGGAATTTGGCTCTGCGTGTCTGAAATGTATGGCTTTACAAAGGCAGAGGGCAAATTTTAAGCTGTATTAATAAAAACAAAATGTTAAACATTCACAAATAGAAAACTGAAGGGCAAATTAACGAGTCATCATCAAAAGCTGGCATTCTGCTTGGCTGGTTTTGAGTTACACTTTGATGGTTAGCAGCCTGCTGGGTGCTGGGATTGTACCGTTAGCGAATCATTTGCAATTAAACAGGTACCACCGGGACACTAGTGAAAGACTGAAAGACAAAATTATTGTGTTTTGGTTTGGGAGAATGGAAGAATAAAGGTGATGATCTTAGCTTAGCAGATGAATGAGTGTTTCCCAACTCTATTCTTTACTCAAAAAAGTTTTCATTTTGTCATTTGTAGACAGCCAATAAATGGCTTGAAGTCACCTAAAATACGTAAATTTCTATTTTGGAGAAGGGAAAGAATGTCAGTTGACAGAGGGATTATACTCGAACACCTGAACTTTTCAGCCTGTTTAATTTAGCTGCAACGGGAGCAAAACTGCTTCAGTTTTATATGCAGTGCATGTTTCTGAAAATTTAGTTTCTAGTTTAGTTTCATTCATATACAATGGAAAGTTTTTTGGAAAACCATTCATAATTCCCCATGAAAATCGTTCCCAAGTAGTGATTGACTCAAATAGGGTCTTCAGCAAAGCTCTTGACTTCCTATCACAACCCTTTCTCCACCTACCTCATACTACATGTGCCCCCCTCAAACCAAGCTTCCCTTTGCTCTTTCATATTCCATAATCTTACTTCCTCAAAGTAAGGTCCTAGCTTGGACCCCATTTTATTCCTGAATGTCACATTCTTTCCCCCCTACTTTCCAAAGCGAATCTGTATGTTTTTCTTTTAATTTGTCATTATGAATTTTTAAATCTGAATTTTAAAAATGTACTAAAGCAGTTGACTACAAGTTAGTTGTGAAAGTTAGAATCCACTTTCTGACCTATGAGCCAATCAGATACTTCAGATTGTCCAAAGAAACACTGTTTCTCAAACCTGATGACACATTGCATGAGCAAAGTTAAAACCACTCAGAAACATTGCCAAATGCTGAGATGAATAATTATAATCAGAGGAAATAAACTATTCAGCCCAGACATTTGGAGAACATATATAGAAGTACAGTTGTACTATTCATGGATCAGTATATGAATAGGTAATTGGAAGAACTTTTCTAGTGTAGGGATGAATAGAGCACAACAGAGTGAGATGATGAACTTAGACTAAAAATCTCTTTATAGTAGTCACATTTTCTTCCGAAGTATCTACGTCAACAGCAGTTTCTGTTCACCCAGGCACAATGGAGCCATGTCAGACTGAATCTACAGCTGAAATAAGTGACTGAAATAGCATTAATAGACAGTTTTAGGACAGCAATTGACAAAGGATCAAAACCTAATGATTTTTGTGATTCATTTACATTTTTAAACTCTCAGATTCGGAAAAGTTTATAACTTTTTTCTTCTCCTATTTCTTTCCAAAACTTTAGACGTATTAATGCAGTTAAAATCCCATAGTCTAATGAGATTTCAGGAAGCCTAAGTGCACGGGTCAGGAGATCTAATCCTCTGCTGTTTTAGACTCATAACATTTTCCTTCCTCTAAGCCATACCAACAGGAATCTCAAAGTGGAATTTTCCTTAGATGCCATGAGGCTTTTTCCAAACCCTCACTCCTCTGGTGATTGCAAACAACTTTCTAACTTCCAGCCTCAGCTTATGTGATGCCAGTCAACATTTGACTTTTGCATGGAAATTTGCATAGGCAGCAGAACCATAGGAAACTCCTGCATTTCTGCATCCAAGAGCAGTTGTTACTCAACATTTCTCCTTTTAAATAAAACCTTCCCACTCCTCCTTAAGCTGTTTCGAGCATTGCTATAAATTCAATATTTCACTGCAGTGAAGCTAGAGAAGGCTGTAAAGTATCTTCCTACTGAATGTCATGGGAGTGGGACAATAAAACTAGCAATCACACAGTTTAAATTAAGATTCAGATTTAAAAGCAGCTGACAGAATGGGAAAACCTCAGCGTATCTGTAGCACAGCCCTGTCAGGCTGCCGATGAGAGGGAAATGTGTGTGTGTGAGGGGCAGCAGCACTGTCAGGCTCGGGTGAACCCACCGTGGGGACACAGGTGTCCCCGCTGCAGCCCCTCCAGGCATCAGGCAGGTCCTCAGTGCAGCTCTCCCTTGGGGCAAGATGTGAGATATCGCCGAGGAAGGATCAGTGCTTGAGTTGGATTTTTGGCTTTGCATTCAGCCAAAAAGGGGATTTATAAATAGAACACTTAACTGAGATATTAAGTTAGACAGAAATGAACTGGGCTGAAATGACAAAAAACCAGTATTGCCTGTGTCTTCAAAGCTGGAGGCAGCTCATATTTGGGGCATCATTACGAGTAAGCTATACCCTGAGCAAAGTATACGCTGGGCTTTTAAAGGATTTTTTTAGAAGTTATTAACAATATTAATTCCTTATGTTACAAGACAAAATGGTACTTTTAAGTGCCTAAATTGATAAATTATTGTCCTAATGCAAGAAAAAGGATGTTATGGTCTTTATAGACAAAATCTTAAAAATGATTCTTTAAAGATGTTGTGTATTTGAGGGAAACAGTATTTTTCTTCATGTTTTTATTGTTAAGTAATAAGGTCAAGTTAAGTGTTTTTTAACACAGGCCATATGGTTTGGGTACTTAGCCGAATAACAGAAGCTAGGATCTGCAGGAATGATTAAATTGTCCAATTCATCACCTGGCTAAGACACAATCATCCTCTACAGCAAAATTTTCTCTATTACTCAGATTAGATTTTGGTTTTCAAATTGCTTCTCATGAATACAGCTCTGTATAACAAAATGTCCCCTAGTAGTCAGGATCCATTATTAATTATATTGTTATAAATTTGCTTGCTGATTCCCTCATTATTTGCAGAGTACTTTTTTCATATCCTACAGGGACAGGCAGCCAAAGCCCAAGGCACTAATTACGAGCAGGTGAAGAATGTAAGCAGGAAACCAGGGACAAGCAGTGGCTGAGGACAATTGCTAAATAAGCCTTTCTGAACAGAGAATTTCACAGCTTAACAGGATTGTGTTGGGAAGCAGTCTCAATTACAAAGGCAACAGCTCAGAAATATAGAAGGGCTTCAACATAAAGCACAGATCTTAGTTTTGTTTTCTTTTGTCTTCCAAATCCAATATTCATATTTAATTGAATATCCCAGGGCACTGACTATGTTCTGTAGGATATTGCTAGAAAAATATTTATTCTTCCTGTGTGAAACACCTATAGCTAGTTTGTTACTATATATACTTACTCATTAAATGGTTCGATACAATAGTTCAACCTAAATTGCACATCAGCTATCTCAGGCTGTTTGTTAGGGAAAGATGAGGGTATTAAAATATAATCAATTATCAATAATAGAACATAATTAATAGAAAACATTTTATTTTATTCAGTTGGATGCTTAGGGTCTGATTATTTGGAGATTTGTATTAACCTAATAGCATTGTGCAGTCCCCGGAATCCCATTTGCAAACTGCAGGGACCTCTGTCCTGCCGTGAAGTCCCTGCAGCGAGTCACCCCCCAAAGGCCACTGGCAGCGCAGCGTTGCAGGGGCCTCCACACCTTTACACAGCATCCCCCAGCTTGTGGTGCAGATTGATGCTTTCCCTGAAGACAGGCTGTCAGGCCTCTCTCTGGCCACCCCGTTCCTTCTTATGGTCTGTGTAACTGTCCTTTTAGATCATCTGTCACCTAAGGGCTGACCTCTGCTTGGGTACAAGCAAACAGAACTGGAGGAGCTAGACTGGGATTTGGCTTACGCACTGCCAAGGGAAAAGAAGATGTCCTGTAAAAAACAACCTCTATAGTCCACACCCAAACTTACACAGTTTGCAATACCTGTTCCTCTGCTCTCTGCTGGTAGTTCTTTGGTCCAGCTCCCTTACAGAGAGGAGGGAAGAGCAGTCAGTCTTTCTGACTGTTTCACCATCCCAGGCACTCATCTTCTTTCCCTTTCCAAATGTCCCAGTTGGAAGTTCCTTGGTACAATCCGAGACAACAGGGAGCTTTGTGCTCTGTTCAAGCCTGCCTGTGGGACAGTGGTTACGGGTACAGAACTAAGAGACTCCTGCGGCTGACACTGCCTAGCATAACCGTAACTGTAATACAGTGTGTGCTTCTTTAAGCTGCTTTTTGAGTGCAGGCCCCCTTAATTTCTCCCCTCCCCAAAACACTGACTTTTGGTTTTATTCTGGGGAGACCCACTTCTCTAGCTACAGGAGCCTGTCAGCACTGATAGTGTTAAAATAATCCAGAATTTTTGTAAAGGATCAATTTTTTTTTTGCATTTGGCAGGACTCAGACTTGCCATGGAAACCTGCAGGCGCTGCTGCCAGCACTGGTGGCTGGTCCAGGTGCCAGTCCCCCACTCACCTGCACGCTGGCTTTCTGGCACCGTCAGGATCATCAGCCCTAAAGCAGCCCACCTGCAGATGTCCCGGTGATCTGATTGTACACCCAACTGGCAACGGGGCAGAGAGGACATGCATGTGGGCAAGGACACTACAGTGTTTGGCAGCCACGCAATTGAACCCAAAAGCATTCAGGCTGATACGCAGCTCACACAGGCACACAGGTAAGGAGGGAGATGATGAGAGCTCAGGTCCCTCAAAGGGTCAGAAGACTCCTCCTGGTGACGTAGCTTCTGTGCTACCGATAGATACACAGAGAAGGTGACAGTCTCTTGTCCATGAGGGACAGCCAAACAGCACTCCACCCTTTGTCCCTGCTGTGCCTTGCTGCCAGGGGAGGTCTGCTGCTCCGTGGGGTGCCACCTGCTCCTCCACGTGCGCTCACCTCCCTCACTGGCCGCACCAGCAGTGCACCACTGCCAGTCTCGCCCAGTGTGTCTTTTCCCTCTGACCATTCCCATGGCAGGAGCAGCCTCGGCCTTTCGTTTTCCATGCAATACAATTCCATTTTAATTACACTGCTAAGGAAACTTGAGCTGCCAAGGCAGGAGGATCATTTTCAGTTTTGAAAATACAACTCATGAGGGCATCTCATAAAAACATAAACCACATAAATAAAAGAAGTTCTGTGCAAAACTTTTAAAATTTTTATTCTCTGATTCCTCTTCAGTCCACTATGGTGTTATTAACTACTATCGTCTCTAAGAGCATAAAGATGTAAACAATTATTTGTTCACAGCTTTATATAGAACATATCTCAGAGAAGGCCATTAGGTATGTGACATTAAAAACTGAAAACAGAAAAGAACAAAAGAGTGAAACCAGAAACTTATAGTGAATTACACAGTATGAAATCTATTTACACACATTAATCTATACAACATCATAGTCTGTACATTTTGTAAAAAATAATCACATTCATTTACATCATCTTTAATTTTTACTGTACTTGACAGATAAAAAGTCATTGATAAAGACAACAAGAGCAACTTTCAAAACAATACTCATACTAATGTGCCAGAAAAAAAAAGCTGCAGGTTATCATAAAATTATTACAGTGCTTTCAGAAATAAAGGAGGTTGGGACATTTCAGTCACTGGTTTAGCTGACAATGGAAATGTTACTGACTTAGATCTAACTACATATCGTCATCATTGGGCAGAACCAGGCTCAACAGAGTGGTTAAACCGTATCACAGAATGCTCCTTTTAAATGTTATCCTGGTGTACTCATACATGTTAGAAGACTATTATTATTATTATTTCATCAACAGAATAGCGCTGCATACTAACTTCTGCTGTTTGGTTATATCAGTGTAGTACTGACAGCCCACAGCTGATATAGGCACTCACGGTAACATGAAGGTACTTTTGTTAGCAGTCTTTCCTGTATCCCTATGCACAGACAGTAATTGCTCGGCCAGTAACCCTTATATACATAGCAGCTTTCTCTGAAGGTTGCTTGCTGGTTCTAGATTTTTATCAGACATATATAATATTTGGTTTTCATTACAGATGTCTGAAAAAATTCTGTATAAAGTGAATTTGGACTTTGTTCACAACTGCTTGCTGAAATGGGCAATTCACAGTCAACAGAAGCTTTTTAGAACTCACAAAAATAGGAGACAAGTTATGCAAATGACTCACCTTATGCAAATGACGTGCACTTGGCAATGCTTTAGTTCATAACTGGGCCCAGACAGGCTCTCTGGTTTGCTGAGGCTCTGTGCCTGTTGCTTTCCTCTTCATCATGTTAAAGGCAGAGGGAAGCCTGTCTGGGGTGCAGCAGGACATGAAGCAGATGCTATGGAGTGGGGCAAGCTGCCTTCAACTTGACTTGTCATCTTATGCCACCTATGAGTTATTGCCGCTACAGTACAGTTCCAACGTATGCTTAAAGTGGGTCGTTCCTCAGCTGGCTACCTGCAGCACCCATCACCATGCAGGTGCAATCTGTTTGGCTTTTGGGCACTTCAGCATGGAGTGCATGGAGGACTTAAACATGTCAAATTCTTAAGATTTCATAAAAGCCTGCACTGATTTCAACAGCTAAAAGGGTGGTCTCTGTATTCCTAGGGTTATTTTGCAAAGCCCATTAATGCGCCTGACCCAGACTCCAAGGCCAACGTATTTTAAAAACATGCCAGCAATAATCTCATTCCATGTCACTACTGGTCAGCAGTTAAAATGACAATGCAAATCAAAGCTTTCAAAGGTACGGCCAGGTGAGCTGCAAGTGGAAGTAAAAACGTGGTCACTGGTGTGTCCACTCCTGAAGAAGGAGATACTGAAATACTTTACAAATTACAAAATTACTTTACAAATTAATTGCTAATACAAATGGAATGGGGCACAGAAGAGAACTCAGAAAATACTTTAGAAAATGCCTTGCTGTCAGAATTTGAGAGATTTAATGTGTTTGGCTTCTCAGAAAAGAAATCAAGACATTTATTTCAAGAGTGGTTTTCAAGAGACTTCAAATAAAGAAAATTTCCGGTATTCTAGAGCACTTTGTTTCAGTGTATGACCTCTCTACAAAAGGCAAAAAGCCAAACACCTAACACAAAACAACTGCTGAAAGACAAAGCCAGGCAAATTAAAATGGAATATGAGGCAACTGGCTTTATTACAGAAGCCAGTCAACCACAGGGACACCCTACCAAATGAACTGAGGACTCCTCTGTTGCCTGAACTTTTGAATCACCCTGCACATCTTTTGGAGGATAACTTTGGCCAACCCGAATTAGTTGGCTTAAAAAGGAATACATGGGCATCATCTATTAACCAGATAACTGAACAGCCTCTTCTGGAGAGGTTCATCTTACCTAATTTTAGATATAAAGTCAGAAATCCAAGTACTAGCCAGCTACTCTGGGCTCATTTTATAGTAAGTACAGAGAAAAAGCTGGTTCTGCTTTCCTGCCTTAGATGCCCAGCTGGACATGGGATGAATCATCTTCAGCTAGTGCCTGTTTCTCTATGATGACTATGGAAGGCACTTAGAACGAGTCTTTATCTCAGAAACAGATATCCAGCTTTTAGATACTGAAACTAGGGCAGATGAATTTCACCTGAGTTTATCGAGCAACTAGCCGAAATGGACTCTGCAGAGGAAAACTGAAGTCAATGCTCAACCATTATTTTGATCATGGTTAGCAACTGGAGAGTAATCTGTCACTGTGTCTCTCTGGCATCAGCAGCAGGTAATGCTGATAAAAATCACCCAGAATGAACGGTGCTGCCCTGGTGGCTTCAAGGAAAGTACAACAATTAACCACAGTACGAGAGTGCAAAAGAGTGAAACCCTTGTTTAGTAACTTTACAGCCCATGTGATGTGCTACTGGCTTTTCAGTGGGAACAGCAAAACAGGTTTCATGCTCCAAAAACTTTACAACTCAGTTTGTACTCTGATGCACCCAAACGGAGAAAGTCAGTAAAGGAATAAAGGAAGGAAGGACCACTGCATGACAAGACCGTGCAGGGAAAGCATACACTTGTCTTGCTGTCTCTACCTCTTCCCCTGACACTGTTGGGATTGAATGAGAACTAGGTTTAGGGATGACAGAGAGCTGAATGGTTTTCTTGCATTGTCCTTCTGACTCGAGTCACCACAGCACAGAGCAGGACCCTTTAACTCCGCAGCACTGTGCAGAATGAAAGACAAAGCCATGAGAAGCAATCTTGTTTCTACGTGTCGTAAAGATGCAAAACATTGATCAAGTGTTAGATTTGTCAAACTGAATCGCAGTTTTGCACACATTTCAATACAACATGTATCTGTGCATGAAAAGGCAGCTGAAAGTCAAACAGGTCCCATGATGACGGGGTTGGCGCTGTAACTTTGTATAAAATTATCTGTAAATCAGAATTTTCTGGGAGAAAAAGAAGCAAGCACAGTGCCCTCTGGGCCTTTATTGACATGAAAATGCTTGCACAAAGCATTATGAAGGTAAATTGTTCCAAATAAAGCATGTTTTCTATATTTAGTCTACGATTCTTAATAGAAGTATGAGGTTCTACAAAGTGTTGCACTTTCCACTGGTTTGAAAGAAAAATATACGCAGCACCTTCTTCCCTTGCGTGCCATCCTCCCACTGGCGCAACGTCATTGTCTCATGACTCCCTACATGAAAAGCAGAACCAAGTCCAAATGCATCTGTGCCCTGTTAAAGGAAACTATGCTGTTTTGTTGTAACTTAAAATGCATTTTCTTATTTAAGCTTTACTGTCTTATGATCCAGAAATCATTAAAATTAAGATTTTCTCCATGCTCACCTAATTAGAACAAAGACAGTTTTCTCTAGGATACAATGAATTATAAACACGTATAATTGGTGATGCATCATGCAGAACAGACTGATGGAACTCATTACTTGAAATCTCTATTTCTATACCATCATTCTCTCTGTGTGCCTACACATTCAAAGAACCTCCTTTGAGCATAAAGATGAGTAAGTCTGAATTCTTGTCAAGTGTGCCTTTCTACCCCAGAAATTTTGGGAAAAAAACCCAAACATTCTGCAAGTCAAATCTCAGGGAGCTGAGCAGTCCCAATTCTACTTCAAATAAGGAAGCCTAAAGTGCACAGATGTCTTTAATTTAGGTACAGGAGCAGCCCCTAAAGCTCCAGTGTGTCTTCATGTATTGTAGTTAAGAGTTTGTTGATATGGTTGTTTAGAGATGTAGGAAAAATATTGGAGTTTAGCATTGGTTTCAGAGTCTAAAGCCTTTGGGAATATATATAGTTTAAATACAGGTGTCAGGACATATCTTCAGAGCCCATGGATTGTCCCTGGGCAGCCTACTTCACTCCAGAATCTCAGTTACTTCACCAAGTGACAGCAGAAAACACTCTGAATGCCTGTAGGTGATCAATAGCTTCTTTAAAGTGAAATTTGTCAAAGTATCAATTCATCAAGAGACTATTGTTTAACTCAAATGATACCTACCATGTAACCTCTAGTGTCACGTAACGTGCGTGGAGTTACCTGCTCTGCAGTACTCATGTGAGCCATGGGCATCTTCTGGCTTTGCACTGACATAACTTTGTATCACCCTAGAGTAATCCCATTAAAATAAATTGTGCTTGACTGAAAAACAGCTAAATTAAATCAGAACAAAAGGGGTAAGGATACTTTGATGGCTGCCAACAATATTCCCAGTACTGGTAATATTTTCAAGAATGCACATTTATGCCTGTCAAGACAATGCCCTTGCTGCTGTTCTTCCCTTTCCCTGGCAATGTTATGGACCTTGGATTCAGCTAGCTCCATACAATCTGCTACCTGAAATATCAGGGCAATTGCTTTAATGGATCAGAGGTACTCGTGCAAATATATATTATTCGCACCTGCTACGTAGAGTGGACGTGGTTAACTGTGACATGAGAAGTGAACATCACTGAGTTCATTTCTTTTAAAGAGTGCAAATGTTCTGTGGATGTTTTTAAGAATCTGCCAGGTCTATGTCTTCTTTTTTACAAAGGGGCTATATAAGAGGCTTGGTGTTGTTCAGAATTCCTTCAATTTACACCTTTTATGGTAATTTTTAGGCATTCTGTCTAATTTTTTTTTTCTGGAGTCACGGTCAGGACTAAATTTTAAATCATCTCATACTGATACAGAATAGAATTAAACTAAGAGAATTTACATTATTCCTTAAACGGGAGCTGTAACTTTATTCCTATATTCCTTGTTTCAGCTGCCAAGTGTGTAGTTCTAGAGACATTTTGATGAAAATATTATATAAAAATTATATTTTCTATGGATAATATGCTATACAAGGCTGTTTATCCTATGCCAGACTGCTCTAGCAATTAAGCACCTCTTCAGAAAATTGCTTAATAAAAGATAAACAAAAATATCCGGTTTTAAACAGAAGAGAACTGCTGATTGCAATAGTGCTATTGACAAACAATGATGCTTTAATCAAAACTATTGCAGTAGCCTTTTCTATATGGACTGCAAAGGTAGCCCTACTTTTTGCACTAAAACATAAAAACCAGGCACTTTTTAAGGTAGCAACAGAATTGGAATCAAAGTCTGTAGAAAGTAATCTCTGTAATTTATGCAACTAGCCAAGAAGTACTACCTTTTTTCCCTCTGTATAAATAAAGTTAATGACTTCCTGGATTAGCACACTAACTCCCAGTGCAGTTAATTATAGTCTTACATTTCTTTATTTATATTTTGCTCTTCCTAATTAGGAAAGAATTTTCTAATCCTCAAGGAAAGAAAAGTTTCCTTAAGTATAAATAAAGTGTAAGAAATTTTCTTGTTTCCCATCTTAACCTTCTCAACATGTACCAAAAGAGTCTGCATTGAAGAGGATACCATACTATCTTGTGGACATTTTGGTGGGTAAAGGGAGCATTACAATAAATGAATTTTTGAATAGTTGTGGATAGTAAACAGCAAGAGAACCTCAGAATATGAATGCCATTAAAAAAAAACAGAAAGCATCCATGGGGCAGGTGTCTCTGTTATTACCTGGTTGGCTGCACAAACCAATTTCCCAAATACCAACATGTAGAAATGCAAAGCATTAAACTGTACATTTTAGAAAATATCACATCAAGCTGCATAATGAATGATACATCCCGCAGTTTTTCATGTTTTGGGGGGCCTAACCGATTTATATCATGGTAGTCTCTGTCTGCATAAATGACTGAGCCCTTGAATTGCGGTGGAGCTGAGAAATGCTTTCTGATCCATTCCGAGAAATCGAAGAGCTGTGGAGTCTGTAATCTCTGCCTGCTGTCTGCTTCCAGCACAAACTGCGCCATTTTCTTTTCAGCTCCCCTTGCACCTGTGTTACAAAGAAAATGCACCAGATGAGCTGAAAATGCTCTTTTCACATGAGGAACTTTTCCTCGTCTATTTACTGTCAAATGGGGACCTCTAGGAATAGAATCATGGAATGGTTTGGGCTTGAAGGGAATTCTAAAGATCATCTTGTTCCACCCCCTCTGTGGGGGAACATCTTCAACTAGCCCAGGTTGCTCAAAGCTCCATTCAACCTGATCTCAAACACTTCCAGTGATGGAGCATCCACAACTTCTCTGGGCAGCCTGGTCCAGTGTCTCACCACCCTTATCATAAAAATTTTAATCTTTATGCCCATTCTAAATCTGCCCTCTTTCAGCTCAAAACTGTTACCCTGTGTCCTGTCACTACAGGCCTTGCTTAAAAATGTTTCTGTCTTTCTTATAAGCCCCCTTTAAGCACTGGAAGGCTGCTGTAAGGTCTCCCCGGAGCCTTTTCTTCAGGCTGAACAACTCCAACTCTCTCAGCCTTTCTTCATAGGAAAGAGAGACATTCCAGCCTTCTGACCATTTCTGTGGCCCTCCTTTGGACTCGCTCCAATAGGTCCATGTCCTTCATGTACTGAGGACAGTCACCTCGCTTGACTTGCTGGCCATGCTTCTTTTGGTGCAGCACATGATTGGCTTTCCCAGCTACTGGTGCACATTGCTGGCTCACATCCAATTTTTCATCCACCAGTACACCCAAGTCCTTCTCTGCAAAGCTGTTCTCAGTCCATTTATCCCTCAGTTGGATTGCCCTGAGCCATGTGCAGGGCCTTGCACTTGGCCTTCTTGAACTTCAAGAGGTTCACATGGACACGCTCCTCCAGCCTGTCAAGATCCCTCTGGGTGTCATCCCTTCCTTCTAGTGCATCAAAACAGTTTTTACAAAGATTAAAACACTGAGGTGAAGAGTATGTCTACACTGTCTGGGAGGAGATGGCCCAAGGCCACTTTCAATCAGTTTTATATCACTTCTGCTGCAACAGTAGCTTTGGGTATCTAGCTATTAATCACACCTACTGAAAGCATGGAATCAAATGATTAGCCCAAAATCAGGCATCTCATGAATATCAAAGACCAGAATAGCACTCAGGAGACCTGAATGCCAGTTCCCTGTGCAAGCAGGTGTCTTCTGACAGATTCCTCCTGTCCGGCACTGCATGCTGTTTAATATACATTCTGTCTTAAAAAGTGGCTGATATCAAGAGGAATTCCTTGCATCTTCCTCAGTTGAGATTAGGAAAGCTGCTACATGCTGAGAACTTCTGAGAATCTGCTGCCATTCTGGGGGTTAGATTCTTGCAGAAGATTGCCCCTAAATACTTAGTAAAATGGTGTTTCAAGTTTTGGATAAATTTCTGTAACTTTTGCACCTTACTTGCACAGGACACATTGGTTTTAACAGAGCTAGAATTAGATCATGTGAAATAACAGCAGACACACTTACTAACACCTCAGTTTGCAAGGAATTAGATTTCAAACAGCTCTTAACTCTTCACTCAAATACACTAATTTCTCCTGCTGCATAGAAACTGCCACACATATAAATTCTATAAATAGGAATGCAAACATCTTCTAAAAGAGCTTCATGTATTAGAGTGGAATTATAGGGGAACTTATACATTTATTGAAAACAATATTTAACAGCCTCAGTAGGAAAGGTGAGACTTACTTCACTGTTCAGAAAACAATACAGGACTGCAACAATCAACCCCTGGAAAGAGACAATGGTCCTCAGTTAGTAGGCAGCACCAACCTAGGTCAATAAAATTTGTTTTGAATAAAAACTTTAGAATTTACCTGAAAAGATCCCAAACACAACTCAAAGATTATTTTGTAATTATTGGAACTGCGGTCAGGAAATAGAGCAAACACTGTGTAGTGAACTCCAAATAACGGAATAAGCAACAATGTGGATTTTGCAAGTCTCCTGGGTAAGTAAAAGAAAAAGCTGGAGTTTAATTATAAGCTTTTTTTTTACTAAGATAAGAAACTGATGCAACGTTGTTTACATAAACCTTGTATGACTTCAGATTTATAAACAGTCTTATTAAGAGTAATTTATTGCAAATCGTTTTCCTTTCAGGCTTGCTATGAGATTAGCCACACAGTGACCTCATAAACTGACGTGTGCAACTCCATGTTACACTTGACCTTGCTGACCTTCACTCTTTCAAAAGCTGGTAAAAGGCTGAAGGGCCTCTCTAAGCCAAAAGACCCCTTTTCGGTTGCCCTCTGGACAGCAGCAGGGTGTA